>JANHGD010009295.1:95027-106181 GCA_027560375.1 Imantodes cenchoa | reverse complement strand
GAGAAAATAAGCAAAAAGCGACAATTTGAGATCTAGAATATGATTAAGCACGATAAATTCCAGATGACAAAATTAGATGTACTTATCTCCCTTAGGGGGAGGGAATATGGATTTAATATAAAAATATACCTAGAATAGCTAGAAATAAGGATAGGAAACTTAGATTATTAACTATTTTGTTTTTCTCTGTTTTTATAACTATTAATTGTATGTAGGCAATGTTATGTGATCACTGTCGATAAACTGTTATGGTATATGTATGACTTTCTATGTGATGTGTTAAAAAAAATTGCAAAAAAAAAAGGTTCTCTTCTGATCAATATGTCTTACTATGTTTGTTCTTCTAGATAATTCCAGGAATTACTAATATCCATCCTGCTGTGCGAAACATGGCGGTGCTGTGCTTGGGCTGCTGTGGCCTGCAGAGCAAGGAGTTTGCGAGTCAGCGCCTCACTTTGCTGTTGCAAGTAAGTAGGTTTCATTTCTCATGAAATATCGGATAGACTTTGGGAACCCTGAGAAAAAGAGTTCCTGTTGCCACAGGTATTCTTGAGTCCAAAAGAGTAGTAAAATGTGTGAAGGGGGCCCAGAGAAACTCCATTTTGCTTTCAGTAGGCATAAATTGATTTGGTTGACTTTTAAGTTCAGTATCAGGTCCTGCAATCCTGGCATACTAAGCAAAACATTAGTACCCTGGAAAGATCTTTGTTGCTAGGAGAGTCTGATGTACTAGACTCTTCAAAACTTATCAAGTAACACTCTAAATAACCTATCGTAATTAAAGGGAAGTTATTTGGAGTATCTTTCTCACACTTCTTCCCTCCTGGATTGAGAGGTCTGTCTTGCAAGTAGATGGGAACCACTATGTTGGCATCCTGGAATTTTAAAGAAGGTCCAGTGTTGCTTTATACCGTGCTAAGAGGGCAAGTGGATGGGTGGGCTGCAGAGGAATAGCCAGCTTGTAGAAAACATTTGCCATTTACAATTGGCCACAAGTTCTTGCTGGGAATTATAACTGGGAAGTGGAACTTCTAACTAAAAAGAAGGCAAACCTGGACCACTAAATGCTTTCATTCCATATTGCTGCAAATAGCTGTGGTCTTCATTTCCTATCTTTTCACTTTCACATTCTGTTTAAAATAAATCCTATGCTTGAAAACTCCTACTTTTCAATTGTAATATCAGCATATATTCAAGGTCTGATGTTCTGAATGTTGGACTTGAAACATTGGAAATATTTCTTTCAATTGTCCTACATAAGGGGTCTCCAAATTTGGCAACTTTTAAGACTTGTGGACTTCAGCTCCCAGAACTGAATTTTGGGAGTTGAAGTCCACAAGTCTTAAAAGTTGTCAAGTTTGGAGATGCCTGTCCTATATCCATGGTAGAATGGCATTCTTCTGGAGAGTGTAATATAGGGTAGAGTAGTTACCTAGGGTTGGTGCTGTGACTTGTTCCCTCAACCAGTTTGAAGCTGCAGAGGCATTAGCAGAAGGGGTTGATTGGGAAACAACTGAAAAAGATGGGCTAAGGATGGGAATAGAAGAAGAAAGATAAAACTCCAGTTTCTATTCTGAAATAACTTTCCAGATAACCAAACTGCTGCCAACATTTCTTGGCAGTATGACCAAATGTTGACTGTCCAGTTCTGGGCCAGTTTCAGGGTCTGTGGGTGGAGTTTTGAAACACATGGAAGCTCCTTGTGTATCGGAAGTCGCCTGCTTCAGTTTCTACCTTCAGTTTTTACAATTCACCAGAAATTGGCTATTTTGCTTCTGTCTTGACTGCATGTTTGAAGGAACATGCAGATTTTGAGAAGGCCATTCGTCAACTTCAGATTTATAGCCCAATTTGGAACTGCTTTAAAGAAGTCCGAGAAAAGGCAAGGATCAAAGTGGCTTTTTTTATGACTCGACCAACAAATTATAGTTTAAATTATATGAATTCATAGGTCCTGTTTGATCTTTCTAATCCTATTCAGGTATTGCAAATTGATGAAATGAAGGTAAAATTGAGTGCTTTAAAGGCACTGTTTGACCAGGTAATGATATTTGGAATAGAACCATTCAAAGACAGAAAAGTTCGAACTGGAAATGAAGAAAATGAGAGTGAGAAAACTAAGGAAACAAAAGAAGAAACAGCTACCACTCACAACCTTCTTCA
Source organism: Imantodes cenchoa (assembly GCA_027560375.1). Lineage (NCBI taxonomy): Eukaryota > Metazoa > Chordata > Lepidosauria > Squamata > Dipsadidae > Imantodes > Imantodes cenchoa. Next base: position 104,018 of record JANHGD010009295.1, on the reverse strand, counting down.
GCTTCTTTCTGGGTTTCTAGATAGTGAGGTATGATCGAAACTAGCAAATATGGATGTAAATTTTAATTTCATGTGTGAAGAATATAAAGAGAAAATGTGAGCAAAATATTTCCCTGACTGGTACTAGCAACATAAAAAATGCATGAAAAATTAAGAATGCTAACAATGTCACTTATATATCACTTATCTGATGAGAGACATGTTGAAATAGTCATGAGAGCTTTTTTAATTGCTTCAGATTAACAACTTGTAGTAACTGTTCAGAGGTATAACTGCACTGAAAAAAAGCAACTCATGACTGGTTTTCATACTTAAATTGCAACAGCTCCATGATCACATGATCAGAATGCTAGCACTTGGCAATTGGCATGTATTTATGACAGCTGCAATGTCCCAGGGTCATGTGATTGCCATTTGTGACCTTCCCATCCAGCTTACAACAAGCATAGTCAATGTGGGAAGCCAGATTTGCCTAATGACCACATGATTCACTTAACAACTGCAGTGATTTGCTTAATAACTGTGGCAAAAAAGTGGCAAAATGGAGCAAGACTCACTTAACAATTGCCTTGCTTAGCAATGGAAATTTTGGTCTCAGTTGTGGTTGTAAGTTGAGAACTATCTGTAAATGCAGTCTTACAGAATGAAACTTAGGGTAGATGTTGCAGCTCCAATTTCCTGTGGAATAATTACTGGAATACACTTGTTTAAATCTCTTCTCTAGTTTTCAGAACTTAGAACTGAGGCTGCCGAGGGACTGGTGAAGCTCATATTTTCTGGCCGGCTAATCAGTGCTAAACTTCTTTCTCGACTGGTTTTGTTGTGGTATAATCCAGTGACAGAAGAGGATACACGTCTCCGACATGCCTTGGGAGTTTTTTTCCCTTTATTTGCATATTCAAATAGGTATAGTCTATATATATGTGTTTGTCTGTGTGTAGTTTTTTTTTCTATACAGGTAGTCCTCAACTTACAACAGTTCATTTAGTGACTGTTCAAAGTTACCATGGCACTGAAAAGTAACTTATGACTATTTTTCACACGTATGACCATTGCAGCATCCCTATGGCCATGTGATCAAAATTCAGACACTTGGTAAGTGACCAATATATATGACAGTTGCAGTGTCCTGGGGTCACCTTTTGCCACTTTGGGACAAGCAAAGTCAATGGGAAAGCCAGATTCACTTAACAACTGTGTTACTAACTTAACAACTGCAGTGATTCACTTTAACTGTGGCAAGAAAGGTTGTAAAATGAGCAAAATTCACTTAACTGTCTGGCTTAGCAGCAAAAGTTTTGGGCTCAATTGTGGTTATAAGATGAGGACTACCTGTATTTTAAATAGCTCAAAGTGAACTTAATTGAAAAGAAAAAAAAATACTAGCAGGTTTTTAATTTGAATAATAACAACTGCTTAACCATGTGATTTGCTATATGTTTTCTTAAAAACAATCTTTGTTTATTTTTTTATTGGGTGTACATCAATCTTATCGTCCAGATACTTCTAAATGTTTTTTTACATGAGCAGCTTACTGTGGTAAGGCTGTTAAGTATATGTATACCATATGCTATAAAAAGGAGAAGGACCCACAGTAAGATTTATATTAATTACTGTTCTTAGACTATTAGATTATCTTTATGCTCTATGCTATCATTTGCATCTGATGCCACTTTCACAAGAGAACTTATTCTTTCATTTGGACATAGAATTGATTTCTCTTATGTTACTTGGAAAATTGATGCAGTTGGTGCATTTGATGTTGTGTTGTGTTAAAAATGCAGAACCAATCAGGAATGCTTTGAAGAAACTTTTCTTCCAACGTTGCAAATATTATTTAATGCTCCAGCTTCATCACCATTGTCAGAGGTTGATGTAGCTAACGTTGCTGAACTTCTGGTGGATCTAACAAGGCCCAGTGGATTGAATCAACACTTTCAGAACTGCCAGGTAGGGTAAATCGTATGTGAGGAGATTGTTTTGTTTGATCTAAGATTAGAAAGCCCTCAAAATCTGGGTACTCCTTGCAGTAATGCTTTTGTTGAAATTGTGGACAATTTATACTTGGACAATTACCATATTATAATGGCTTTTTCAGGGTTTGACAGTTCATGATAATTTAGCGCTGAAAATATGCAATGAAATTTTGACGGATCCAAGTGCGCCGGATGTCCGGATATATGCAAAAGCTCTCTGTTCCTTAGAATTCAGTAAGGATTTCACAAATGACCTCATGGATTTATTTGAGGATATTCTTGTGGTAAGCCATAGCCTAATGATACACAAAAACAAATTTAGTGGGTTTCTTGTAAAATTTCTGAGACATATCTAAAAGTATCAGAGTGTGTGAGAAGAAACAATATTTGCCCTCTAAAAGTTAATGTCTCCATTCTCCAAAAACCCGAGTTTGCAAAAACTAAGAATTAAAAATTATTCTTCTTTGACCACCAGGTTTCCTTATCTCTAACTTCTGAGAAAAAACCCTGAAGCCAGGGTTTATCAAACATTGTGGTGCCATGATACTGTAAAATAATAAATAAATTTGTTTGAAGTTCATTTAGCAATAAGCTAGACATCACATTGGAAGTCAGCAGCCAGAACACCCTGGGAAATTTAAAATGATCTCTCCCTCCCCTTAAAAATATGTTGATTAAAAAAAATAAAAAACAAATACCTTGTTCTCATTCCACATTTTATCAGCCTAGATTGCCAGTTTCCCAAAGCTGTGTGGATGTCACACTTAGATAAGTCATAGGCGACTCTCTAGAAAAAAATGGAAGTTCTCCTGCCCTCAGAAACTGAATAAGTGACAAAATATAAAGTTTCACAAATTGGAAGGAAATCAGCTTGGTGGTTCATAAAACAAGAGCAGTGAGGAGGAAGCAAGCAGTCAGCAGGAAATGTACATAAGTTTCCTCAGATACAAAAATGCAAAATACTTTTATCCAGAACAAGCTGGGAGATACAGATATAATGCTAGCAGTCATAGAAATAAGAGGAAGACAAGTATAAAGTCAAATAATGTATCAATGTGAATAAATTATGATAAAATGGGAATGATAGGGGAAGTAAAAGAATGCAGAATAATTTAGTCATTTTCTGTAGGATGCATCGTCAATCTTTATGCAGACTTAGGTAGACATTACCCTCCCTCTTCCATGGTTCTAAATGGAAAAAAACAGGGCCATTCACTTCAGTGCCAGTTCTCAGTTTCTTTTGGCCCGATTCTTAAGAGCTGGGTGTTTTGCAGCAGGGTCCACTTGGACTCTTTTTGAGCCCCTCCCCAATCTGTATGACACCTGTGTAGTCTTGTTAGTCTTCTATGCTGTTATCTTCCTCATTTTCTCATCCTGCTATCTCTTGGGGAATTTCTCAGAATGAGTGGAGGAGACCTTGAATGAGCCTAAGTGCCAAGCACTCTATTGAAAACTCTTCTCCAGTGCCTATCAATGGGGAGTGGTCCTTGGACTTAATAGTGTTGAGATCCCTGCCAAACCTTTGGGGGGCAAAGTTGAGAAAGATAGAGAAGCCATAGTTGCTGTTTCAACCCATTCCATTCAAACTTGCTTGTAACCGTCCTCCCCCTCCCACCACAGTTCCTACTCTCAGTTTGAGAAAGCCATAAGTCAGAGAATCACACGAAAAACCTGAAAAACTTCAATGGGGAATCATGCTTATTTCGTAACAGCCTCTGACTATTTCACAGATTGCAAGAATCAGTTTTGAGTGACTTCTGTGGATTTCAAATATTAATAAAATTATCTCATGTTGTTTGCAGTAATATACTATTCATAGAGAGATTAATTGCATTTCTATTTGTTAATGAACTTCTTAGCCAAACATTCAATTGTAGCATCAACACATGTCTAGGAACAACAAATGCCCATTATGTACACTTTTAAATAAGCTGTTCTTGACTTCTCTATTACAGAAAGTAAAAGATAAAATGTCTTTAAAAATGGTTGAAAAAGTGAAGAACAACTTAAACAAAGGGAGCCCTGTTGATGGACATGTTTCAAAAGAAAAAGACATTGCCGAACTAGCTGAAAATAATTTGGACTGCAATAAATGTACGTCCACTGACCAGAATGAGGAAGGTAACACAGAAAACATACTGTACTGTATTTTTTGAAATCTTTGGAGGATAATGTCTAGATAGGATGGGAAATGGGAGAGAATTATGTGTTATGGTTGTATTACAGAGGTGGAGGAATTACTCAGTTTTTACATAATAACCTTATCATGTGAATTCATGGATGACTTTTATGTTGGCATTAATATGTTGCCCTGAATATTGGGACTGAAAGCCCTGGTCCAGGTATGTTTCACTTCTGCCCCTTCTTTAGTCGTTGTCCTGAAGCCCTGCCCTCCAGGATTGCTGAACACAGTACTGTTTATGCTCCTTTTAAGTGGGGGGGCGGGGGAGACATTTTTACTCAAGAAATGAGTCTGTCAAATCCCTATCATGATATTGCCATTTAAATGGCGAGGGGACCACAGATTCTTTTACTTACTTACTGCTCTCATCCTGTTTTCCTATGTATCCTGTAATTCCCTAGTTTATAACTTTTACCCTGCCACCTATTCTGCCCTGTGCTTTGATTTACCCTGGGAGATGTACAAGGGGGGAGGACCACAGAAGAAATGCATGAGAACGACTCCTTATCTCTTTCCCAGGACAACCTACTGTTTCCACAACATCTTCGCATCTGTGGATTGGCTCATTCAACATCAAACTGAGAGGAGGGGTTTCTAACCACTTTACCCTAACAGAATTGCCTGGGGGGTGGTGTGGAACTCAGACCCTGCTTTGCATTGTCTTGCATTCACTTCCTTTCAATAAGTTTCCTTTTGAAATGCTAACGTTTGAGAGTTCATGCTTCTCGAGTGTGCTGCTTAGCAGAGTCCAACATGGGTAATACTGTAGTCTGATTGGTAGGGACTGAGTTTAATTTGTTTGAAATACGTCCTCTAGCTGCCCATTTGCCCAGTTTTTTAAACTCAGTCGTAGTGTAGGGACGTTAAGTTTTCCTCTCCTGATAATAGCACTAAATTAGCACTAACTTAATTCAGTTGGACTCTTCTGCAGCAGATCAACTGGTCAACTTGTCACTGCGTTCATTTTGATTTGTCAGCAGACCTGGACAGTTGTATTATTCTGGCATGGCATTGTCATGGTTTCATTCATTCATTTCATTCACTCATTGTATTGCATTACATCATCCTGACTTTTATTATGAAGCTGTTATTTTGTAAACATTATCCCGTGATTATTGTTCTGTTCTGCGCAGATGCGTACCTCCCATTTTTTTCTTCTTCCCCTTTGATCCCTGAATCGGTAGGATGCATTTTCTTTTCTGTCTGTTATTATTTGAAATAAATATTAGCTATTAGAAGTTTTTTACTTTGGACTCACTTTAAAGTCTATTTTTACTGCCATGGGAACATTCAAGCCGAGATCCATCCCTCCTAATTGTTTTCATACTGGAGATAAGAGCTTATCTCTAACATTAATGTCCATATAGTCTCTTTAAATTTTCATTTCCTAGTATCCAAATGTCTAGTTTCATTCTATTCCTTTCCAAGTCGAAGCTTTATTATCTTCCACTGACGCTGAAGTTGAGACCAAATTCTGTAGCTCAAAGCAAATGCTCCTTAAAAGTTCTCACAGTTTCTAAAATATCTTTCTGTAAGCAAGGTCAATCCACAGCTACATACCATTTTTTTCCTTTTTCCTTTTGTCTTCCACCAAGTTATTATAGTGCTCTCTTTCCACCAGCAGATGGCATCCTCAAATTCCCCATACACATAGATCAGCTTCCTGTTAAAACTTCCCAAAATATTTTAAATCCAGGTATAAAATGTTTTCTTCTTACTCTTTGTTCTCTTTTTAATTATTCTCTTTACTTTACTGAAAGAATCCAATTGTAACAATCACAATCCTTTTGGGCTTTAAGTATTATAATCTTTTCCTTCCTCTATAATACTCCGGGTTGTCAATTAGTTGCTAATTTCCACTCCGTGGTCTTTTACAGTCTCATTTTAAAGTTTCTTTTTATCTGCAAATTGGCCAATCACTCACCCGGTGTCAGCACTTGTTCACTCGCCACTCCTGCACAGTACTTAGATCAAAGTAATCTTCACACCCTGACAATCCACATTTTCTTCTTCTTGCTTCTTTCAGTGTAGCCACCCTAGCTTCTTAGCGGCTCACAATGACCGCTTTCCTCAGCTGCCTGTTTCAGAGGCTTCAGCCGACCCTCCAGGGAAAGTACCTTTTCCCTGCTTGCGTCGGCTTGTGTTTCTTTATCCACTCTCTCTCCAGGACAGTTTAGGTCAATGAAGACCCTGAATCAGCTGGGGATTCGACTTTTCTTCAGGAGCCCCCGAAGAACACATAATCTCGCCACGTTGCTGGCCATGCCCTCTTTCTAACTCTACTCTCGTTTACATTTTATTTAAGGATGTTTGGATATGTTCTTGCTTTGTTGCTCTTAAGCTATTTTAAAACAACTGCTGAAAAATTTGGTGAAATAAATTTTCAGAGCTCTATCATGTATAATAAAATAAATAAAAGACATGGATTTTATTGGGGGAGATGGTGACAGCATAGAAACAGAAAAACTTCAAGCAGGTAATTCTTAGCGCTTTTATCTCTACCTAGGAACATAAGAACTCTCCCACTATCTTGTATTCAAGTCCAGCGCCTTGCGGTATTATTCCACCTCATGCCACAGTTGAAATCCCATTAGCTTTGGAAGTCAAGGAAAAAGGCCACCAGGAAACAATGGCCTGCATAGCTATCTTTGGGAATGAAGACTTTCCCCTGGTGAGTGGATGGAATGAGCAGGAATAAAGAGGCCTTTATTACATCTTGTATTGCCTACAGTAAGTTGAATAAAGTTCCTCAGCCGCAGGAGGATAGGAAAAGACTGTAATCCATTGGTAATGATAAGGCCATTGGTTTGCTTTATGTGAGAATACATGCTAGAGAAGGAGAAAGAGGGAGATCATGGCATTCCAGATGATCCATAGCAAAAGGGTACTATGTGCGTGCGTGTGCGTGCGTGTGTGTATGTGCCAATGGTTTGGGAATGGTTAAAAATTCCATGTGTAAGTGACAAGATCTGAGTCTAGAATATAGATTTAGGAAAAATCCCTTGTAAAACCTTACAGTTAAACGTTTATTTCTAATTTATTCTGGAAATTTGAATATTGTGTAATTGGGAATGTATACTGCATCATTCACTTGAGAAACAGAAGTTTTTCCATATGATTTTACTGTTCAAGATATTGAAGCACTTGATATGTACAGAACAAACTTCCTAAGAATGTTTATATCTCCCTAGGTTTGAGAAAGGAGGCTGAAAGGCAAGCCTCCTCAGGTACAATAATGTTTGTTAGCAGTAGAAGGGAAGACCCTCCTAAGCCAGTCCTGGATCTCCAACTTCAATACTTCTCTCTGAATGCTTGGTTTGGTGGCTGTTCCTTGGGTGAGAGTGTCTCCTGGGGCAGATAGTTATGTTATTGCCATCTGTTCTTACTTCCCTAGAACAAGAAATCTACCTTCTATTTAGTCAGTCAGTCAGACAGTCAGACAGTCAATTTCTATAGCCACCCAACTCAACAAAGTAACTCTTGGTGGACATTACCAGGATTTGACTGCCTGCTTCCATTCCTTTAGAGGCCTTCCCCTCCCCGTCCATAGCAGCTTATGTCCCAGGATATGGCTTGGAATGACACAACTCACCATGGCCAACTTACTGGAGCCAACTCACTGCAAGACAATTCTCTGTGGGACAATTCAACAAATACAAAAGTTACATTAATTTCAATGGAACTGTGGCAATAATAACAAAATAAAGAAAGTCAATCCAGAAGTACAAGAGTTACAATAATTTTGGGAAAAAATGAAGTCACCAATAATAAAAGTAACTGAATGAAACGATTAATATAGCATTGAATTGTCCTGTGGCAAATTGACCATGGCAAGTCAACTATGGCGAGTTATCCTAGACCACCTATGGCTCCCATCTCATCCATCCAATCTAAAGGTGGAGTCCCTGCTGTCCCTGGTGCTGCTGCCTAGCATTCAGCATCAATGGACCACCAAGAATCCTCTTCAACTTTTAGTTGTGATCACACACTGCTCACTCAGTCTTCTCTCATTGGACTGCTCAGCACTTCATCATTTAAACCTGCACCCTTCATGGCTCTCACCTGTGAAGGCAGGCTGCTTCACTCTTTAAATTCTTCAGGTAGATGTTAACAATCCAATCTCTTCTTACGGAATCGCTTTGCTCTCCTACCAAGATGGACCATGAGGAAATGTCTATTCTAATTTACTCCAGCTCGACAATTGAGTGGAAGCAAAAGGGTTGTCCAGCCCCGTGGGGGAGAGTAGCTGTGGCTAAAGTGCCCTGGAACCAGTCCAGTCCAGTCCTGTGTCCACCACAGCAAAAAATAGGTTTTAAATAGATTTTCCCCTCTTAATTAGGTTTACCTCCTGACCTGTGATATAAATGAAGTATAAAGTTGATAGTCCAGAGTTGGGTTCCTGCCAGTTCGGACTGGTTCTATAGAACTGGTAGAGGGAATTTCCCCCTGCTCACTGAACCGGCAGCGATGGCCGGTGGGACATGCCCTTCAACTGGCTCTCTTGGCAGCGCCATAGGAGCTGCCATCTTGTTTTTTGCTTCTGCGTACAGTTTTAAACACTGTACCCACGTGGCGCATCCACATGGCGTGCAATGCACATGCAACCACACAGCACGTGAGGAAGCGAACCGGCAGCGAGGTAAGTCCGAACCTACTTCTAGTTGATACCTAAGCACCAAATCCAAGCATGCATGAAAATTAACCTTCCTCGATTTAAGTATCTTGTAATTTTGAGACTTCACCTTCTATAATAATAAATAATAATAACAACAGAGTTGGAAGGGACCTTGGAGATCTTCTAGTCCAACCCCCTGCCTAAGCAGGAAACCCTAC
>JANHGD010009295.1:59424-79821 GCA_027560375.1 Imantodes cenchoa | reverse complement strand
ATTTTTAATCAAGAAACCCACCCACCCCCGGTCAATGGTGTCCCACTTTACCAATGTTAAAATCTGGTCACCTTAACTTAGATGAATGGATTAAGTAGGCAAATTCTGTTCTGACAAGAAGGGAATTTCTGGGGTGACTGGGTGATGCAGCATTAGATCTTTAAACATTCTCAATTGAGCCCAGAAATCTAGAGGCAACCAATACAGCTTTAAAAGGTTCTATGGAACGCATTTGTTTTCAGTGATTTTAAATACATGGAAATAAACACTTTATTGGTTTATTTTTATTACAACAGTTATACCCTATCATGTTGAAAAAATTCCGTCTTATTTCTGATGGATCCCTAATTTAACTTGATATAGGAAAAGTAATATTACTGCAAGATAACCAAAAGGGGGGGAAAAGAGTTCATTTTGGGAACTTTTTTTTCTTAATGGGAAGCACACTACATGTTCCCATATATTAAACATACAGTCTTTCACAAACTGATGCCTTCAATTTCCAGCCAACATTTAAGCATCAGACAAATATCCTACATATTACCCTCCAGACCAAATAATGACTGTGTCCCCCTTTTGTAAAAGGAAAGCTTTATACAGGGGGGGAGAAATGAATCTGAAAAGAAAAATGAAGCAGAACATCTGAAGAGACATGGATCTTCTCCAAAGACATATGAAAAAAACGAGCCAGTTTGGAACGGAGCCTATACATCTTTACCCATTTCTAAAATCTATTGCAACAGTCAGATGTACGTGTGATTTATAGCATATCACAGATCTCAAACTATCTGGCAGTTTAAACAATCCTCTCCTGTCACTCAGTGTATAAGTTGTCGCTCCAGTTTCAGTCACTGTACATTTATTCATAGGCAAAATAAAATTGCTTTAGTGAACTGCAAATTGACTTGCCCTCCCCCCCACTCCAAATATCGCCCACTGTGAGTGGCAGAGTTTGAGCTTTTGGGTCTCATCTGACATATACATAATATATTTCATAATTAATTACTTGTCAGATTAATCAAATACACGGCTCCTTGGAAGGCTATATGTATGAGAATTGTGAGATTATACAACATACTCATCAGCTATAAATGGAATGGTTTAGGGATTCCTTGTCCTTAAGGCAAAAGGGCAACATTCATCATGATGGCCTAAATAAAGGTTCATTGGAGTATCCAAAGGTGCTTTTTCAAGAGGCAACTGGACTTCCTTGTTTTTCTTTGAAGATGTTTCACTTCTCAATCTTGATACAATCTTGATACGATCAAGGACCAGAGAGGTACTAGTACCACTCTATAAAGCCTTGGTTAGACCACACCTAGAGTACTGCATCCAGTTTTGGTCACCACACTACAAAAAAGACATGGAAAATCTAGAGAAAGTGCAGAAAACAGCAATCAGGATGATAAAGGGTCTGGAAAATAAAGCATACAAGAGCGGCTACAGGAACTGAGTTTGGCCAGTCTGGCGAAGAGAAGGACCAGGATGACATGACAGTATTGTGTTCCATTACTTGAGGGGATGCCACAGAGAGGAGGGGGTCAGGCTGTTCTCTATGGCACCATAAAGCCAAACAAGAAATAATGGATGGAAGCTGACCAAGGAGAGATTCAACCTGGAAGTGAGGAGAAACTTTCTGACCATGAGAGCGATCAACCAGTGGAACAGCTTGCCAGCGGAGGTTGTGAGAGCCCCAACACTTGCGACCTTCAAGGGGAGATTGGACTGCCATCTGTCTCAAATGGTATAGGAACTCCTGCTTGGGCGGGGAGGGGCGTTGGACTAGATGACCTACAAGGTCCCTTCCAACTCTAATAATAAATCTAAAAATCTAAACTACAGAGGGTGCTGGAAGACAGGAAATCTAATGGGACTAGCCACCAGTGATTTAGGGCCACTTAATTTACCATTTTAAATTTATAATAAAATTTGGAAAAACAGTTTTGGAGGGGAGAAGACTATAAACTCCTGGAAGATAAGCACTGCAGTGCCTCATGGAATGGAGAATTGGTTTGCAAAGGGTATGGGGACTTGCTTAAAAAGAATGCTATAGGAGCAAGGTCATTTTGTCCTTCATTGGAAGCTCCAACTGCAACTATAGTGTTGCTCTTCAAATTACAACTTATATAGATGTTTAGAAAGGGAGAGAGATATGTAGCACCAGGACTCAATGCTGAAAGCCTGATATGCTTGGTTCAAGGCCCACTTTCCTTCCGCAGGGCAGGAGAAGCTGTTCCCACTGACAGCACATTCAAGTTGGCTTCTCTCCTTTTGTGTCTTTCCCCCGTGTGAAATGTTCAACGATGCTGGATAGGAAGCAAGCTTAAATCCAGAGATTCCTTCTTATTACACATAGTTAACTGTTTTATTGGACTCTGTGGAGCTTTCTTATGATATGCCATGTACAAGGTCCAACTTATTTATTTAAGATGCAATGACATTCTAGGTTGCTAATAATAAAAAGGGCTTATGCCTATAGTTGTTAATCTCTGGAAGCAAAAATATGTAAAAAAACAGAACTATTCCTGAGAAATAATCCACCTGTGCTTTGAAATACTACATGGAAGAACGAACTCTCTTGCTTGAAATACATATGGAAAATTTGGTAAAAGGATTCCATATGGTAATGCCTTAAGTGTCTTACTTGGACCACATTCTTATGTGCTACATTCATGCAGTTACTTACACTTGTGATTGAAGAATCCATTGTACAGACAGCCCTGAAGTGTGGGCATTTCCTCGTGATTTGTTGGAAGAGGAAAATGAACTCTTAATAATGCAACTAAAACTACAACAGCTTTGAAAGAAAATGAATGCAGGGTTATCATGGTTTTGGAATTGTCCACTGAGTGTTGGTATATTTGCTGTAAATGCTTATGTACTGGAAACTTTGAACAACAGAGAAAATAACATAACAAAAATCTGAAATAAACAATGAAAAACTATGAAAAAGTTATCAGGGTTTGTTTGTTTAAAAGATGCATGACTATTAGAGGTTTGTGCACTTGCCTAGCACTCAAGTCTCCCAAAGTTGCAAGAGAGCAACTCTGGGAGAGCAAATCTGAAGCACTGCCAAACCGTATTGTCTTAAACTACCTTTTAATCAGTTTTTAAGAGGTGCTCTCTTTGTTTGACAGATGTGAAGGCTAAATTGGCCAGGTCACTCTTGTCTCTCCTGTCATTTTAAAGTGTATAGGCAGCAGAATAGCAGTTTATGTGTGCTTCTTGTCCCCCCACTTCTTTGTGCTGAAGTGGGGGAACAGGCTATACAATGGGGCCCAGATGGAGCTGGAATCCTGTTGAAATTTCAAGGATATCAATGAAAGAGGCACCATCTCTGGGTGGCAATCCTAGCATTGAAAAAAGTAAACAGTCATGAGAGAGCTCTTTGTACATATTAGAAATTAATCCAAGGGCATTCCATGTTATGATAGGGGATCTTGAGTTTGATTTGAATTTAAGGTATTTGAAGGACAGAGTCCAAATTGAAATACCCCTCTCCTCTAATAACCCTGCATGCTTAAAAAATACTGCTCTTCTGAAAAGAAAAAGGCAACCAACTCCATACAGCAGCAATTCCCAACCTTTGCAGCTTGGTGGACCGGCTTGGGGGGGTGGGGGAGGAGGGGAACTGGGCCATGTAAATGGCAGGCCAGCATGTACGCAAACACATGCAGCTATTGTATGAGTGGCAGGCTGGCACGCACAGCTCAACTTATGCAAACAGCAGGCCGGTATGCACATGCATGAATGCCTGCTGCTTGTGCAAGTTGAGCTACACGCGTGCACACACACGCCTGCGCTCCAGCAAGCCAGTTGCAGGATCCTATTCTGAATAGGCCACAGACAGTGGGCCACAGCCCAGGGGTTGGGGACCCCTGCCATACAGCATTTATTTTCTTCTATTTTTGGAGGGCAAAAGCAACCTGATGTTTTGCACTGATGTTTTGCTCTCCATATTTTTTTTAAATGAACTTCCATCCCATCTACACATACCACAAAGTCAGTCAATGTGGCGCTTAGCCTACTTCTTTCCCTCTTTATAAATTATAGGCCAAAAAATATAAGGAATATGCAGTTCAATAAGGAATATGTTTCAGCCTTGTGGTATTGTCTTTCCCTGATCAGCAGAATGGAGAACTTGATAATACATTAACAATTATTATGAATTAAATAATAAAAAATGTAAATTTTGCATAATACTAACTGTTGGAATAATCAATTGTCTCATCCCCCTCCCTCCCAGATAATTGAGGCAGAAAGGAAGCCTACTCAAATAGCCCTTTGAGGTGAATGACACCCATTCAGATGTTTAACTTTTCTGGCATAACTTTTCTGGACTCTATTCAGAATGCAGTATTCATAAAAATGAACAGAAAATCTTTTGAAAACACTATTTAAGCTGCGTGATCAGCAATGGGAAGCTTTAGACTATTGCCCTGGTTTTGTTAAATCTATTTTCCTATATTTAGTTTTTTCTTGAACTATTTCACGTGCATGTAAAGTTAATAGAATTTTGTCAAGGGATGAGGGGTAGATGAAAGAAACTTACCCAGGTGGTATTTTGGGTAACAGTTTGATATTTGGCCAGTACTACATAACCGCTTCTTATTCCTTTTTCTTCTGTTCAGCTCAGTGAACTTGCATTGTGTCTTCTTCCGCTTCTTCATTTTTTTAGGGGTCTCCATTGGGCCATCCTCAAAAGCAACACGTTTGCTTGACTTCTTGACTTCAGTGAGCAAGCTGGAATGCCTGCTTCTGTTAGAAGCCCCTCTGTTCCTTTCACCATTATCAGCCATGCTCTGCTGAACACAGGGGGTCCTCAAAGGGCAACCATTTTTTTCTGGGCAGTAGATGTGGCTGTGTTCCATAGCTTCTGAAGTACAGATGGCAAAGTTCTTATTAAACACATGCTGTTTATCCACTGGATTAATTTTCTTCAAAAATATTTGACAATCCTTAAAAGTTTGCCCTCTCCATGCACTTTCATTATATTCATTAGGGGCATGTGCTTGTCCAATAATTTGCTGATTACTGTACATGGATTTACGATTTGGCCTACAGTTTGAGACTGAGTCACACTTTGTGCTGAGGTCAGACAATTGTGCATCTTGTTGAATAAATGCATCTCTGATTTCATTTCCAGTTGCTGAAGTGATTCTGTAAGATTCCAACAAAGTTGTTGGTTGTGTTTCTACTGAGTCATTCTCAAGGCTTGTACATATTTTGTTAAGTTTTCTATTTGCATTAGTCACACACTGACTTTGACAGAAGAATCGCAAGTTTTTCTTTTTTGATTTCCAGTCAGATGTTCCATGATTATAGAGTTTTTTCACTTGTCGCCATCGATCATGTTGCAAGTTCTCAAATTTAGTTCTCAATTTAGCTAAGGTGAAGCTATGCTCCCTCTTTAAGACTTGAGATCTGACAATTTTATGTAGAAGCTGCAACTTTCCTGTTGATTTTGAAGGTGTGGACAGTGCAAATTTTTTCAAGTGCTTTCTCAAATGACTAGTATTACAATTATATTGTCTTGTTCCCATTTTGAATTGCCTTGTTCTAATTACTTCAAAAGGATTACGAGCATTTGCTTTTCTGACTAGTGATAGTGATTGTGTTTCTGTTGTTTGCATAAACCATGCACATAGGTCATCTATACTGCATTTTTTCTGGAAAAGCATTCTTATAGGTGAATTTTCCAGGTCCAAAATGCAGGAGTCCAAAGGATTTGATGCTTCAATGCTACTATCTTGTTCAATATGACATGCTCCATTATATGGCCATTTCTCATATTCTTCTCCATTCACATGCAACCAACTCTTAGTTATCTGATCATATCTACTGTTTAGTTCTTTTAACAAAGAATCATTAGAAATAGAAGGATCCCACCATCTAAGGGAATTGGATGAAATTATGGGATCCAAAGTCATTTCACCAATGGATCTGGATTTACTATTCTCAGAACTACTTTTTGCATTGTTTTCCCTTGTATTTATTGAATGTTTGGGTGGCATTTTTGAATGCTTTACTTTGTGAGCTTTACCTTTTTTCAAGCAGAGTTTACACGGTTTATGCAAAAAGGCACGTTTACAAGAAAATAAGCTAGAAGATGTTAGTGAATGTACAAAAGGCAGTGATGGTCTTCTAAGAGTGTGTCTCAAATGAGTTTCAGACCTTTTTGAAGCAATGATAATCTTGGGTGAAAAATCCCCTGTTTCATCATTGCAAAGGCTTTTAAAATCATCTCTTTTATTATATTGCTTAGCATCCTTCTTAGATGGTTCATTTCTTTCTGACACAGCTTCTTGTTCTAAGAGAGGTAGGCAGCTGTTGATACACACTTTTCTTTCCTGAGATGAAATCTGATTAATAGTCACTGATATGCCAGATATTTTTACTTTTGCTGGCCTACCAGGTTTTCTAATTATATTTAAAGGCTTTTGGTTTGGTCTGATATTGCTGCAATGGGATGGCAGCACAGGGCTGCTTTCTAGTGGTCTAACATCCTCATAGCCACACGTAGAGGTCTTTTCTGTTGTAGAATATTGCATACTTTTAATTTTTGGCAAGTTGTTCCTGGCATCTGAGTTCAGTGTTATTTGATCAGGATCACATACAACACTGCAGTAGCTGCGAGGTTCTGGTGCAGTTTTAACTATACTTAGGTTACCTTCTGAAACGCACCTCTTAATCCTTCGAGATCTTCCAAAAACAACAGTCACTGTAATATTTTTGTAAATGTTCTCTTCCTCTAGGCATTCCATATGAGAGTTGGCATTTTTTGCAACACCAATGGAGTCCTTCCTAGGACTACCATTATTACTCACATCACCTTTTGGTTTGGGAGGTCGTCCAATTGGACGCTTAATTTGTTTTACAACCTGAGGACCAATTTTTTTGGGTCTCCCAGGTTTTCTTTTCAGGATGGATCCAATGTTGCCTTGTTCCACAGGTTCTTCCTTAGGCTTAGGTTTGGTTACAGTGGCAACTGTTGTAGGAAAACCAGTTCTCATTTTATTTTTATCTGTATTTTTGTTATAGCTGCATTTACCAATAGATGCTTTTTCACCAGAATCGTTTGCCTCCAACTGTTTTCCCAACAGCTTATTTGTTTTCTCCTGAAGAGAATAAAGATTTATGTTTAATTTGGATGAATCATTTACAGAGGTTAGTGTGTACTTGACTCCTTCACTGCTATTAATCTTGGTAAGGAACATAAGTTTTATAGGGCTAGTGTAATTCAATGTTGATGAATTATCCCCCAAATGAGAATTTCCTTGGGATTCCTCCTTATTTAAGGTCAACATGTTTGAATCTAAAATTGAGGGCTTCAAAAGTCTTTCATATTCTTCTTCACAAGATACATTTTCTTTTTTTGGAACACAATCATTTTTGTTGCTATTTCTACCTGGTAAATGACTCTGTGATAACACATATTGTCCCTTACTTCCAGTTTCACTCATGCTAATAAGGCTACTTTTAGATTTACTGTTGGCACCAGAATTTTGAAGGTCTTTCATTTTGCCCAATATTTTATAACCATTACACATGGGCTGTGTGGCCTTTTGAGCCATATTTATTGTATCTTCCAAACGCTTTACAACAACATGTAGATTAGTTTTCTGCATAATCTTATTTATATTTTCATTGCTACATGACTTAGCTTGAAAATCTTTGAGAATTTTATCCCCTTCTATGCTAGCAGCAGATTTTGATTTTATGTTTTTCCTTAATAAAAAATTGTTTGCTATATACAAAGAGCACCATCTAGGAGAGAAAATATTATGTCTGGTTCTCTCCAGGCTTCTGTCATAATCTCCTTTCAAACCAGCTGGATCCACATGTAGTTCAATTCCACATTGTGTTTTAGCCAAAACCATTTGAGAGGTTGTAGAGCTGTTTGCTGCAAATGTTACAAAATCAGAATTGGTTTCTGAGCTGGTAAGAGGTAGTTCTATAATTTCTTCTTGACATAGTGGCAAAAGCTTCAACTTAGAAGAAAATGTCCCATCTTTATTTTCATAGCCATGTAAATCAAGCTGTTTTAATGTATTGTATTTGTCATTTTTTGTATATTTTTTAACTTTTCTCTGTGAATTTGCCTTCTTTCTTAAGAAAGTTTCATCAAGGCTAGCCAACTCTCTTTTGATTTGTAAAGACTTTCGTCTAAATAGACATGAATTGGGAGAACTATGCATTGCAAACAAAGTTTCTTGTTGTTTGCGAAATCTTGTTGGAATAATTTTATTTTCCACTTGCTTATCATGTTGATTCAGTAATTCTGTAAAATTATAATCATTGGCCTTAGCATCATGTAAGAGAGATGTAATGAAGTTCCGTAATTTAGAATCAGCTTCGGTTCTCCCATCACTCTTAGGTAATTTTGCCAATATTTCTGTATCAGTAGTTTCTATTGATTTCAACTCATTGATTCGATCCATTAAATCCTGAAACACATCAGCATTTTCAACCTTTTCAAGCTTATCAGAAATTGTAAGGCTATTTTCTTGATTCACACTTACAATGCCTTCCTGCAGGTTACTGGGCATTTCTGCAAGATATGTTTGATCTTTCTCCTTGTGTTCAGCGGGAAACAGTGAAGGAGGCTGGTTACAGTTTTTTTCAGGTCTGTTATCTTCAGCCAATTCCTTCGGAGAATTGTACCCATCAGCTTCCACAGGAGACAATGGAGGTGGTGAAGGACTGTGGCCTTGGCTATCCCTATTAATTTTTTGCCCTCTTGAAAAGAGGTATATATACAAATCTGCCCGGGTAGAATGGATCTTACACAGTTGTAGCTGCTGGGGACAGCACCCATGAGGATGGCAAAGCAAAGAATTTTCTTTGTTCATCACTGTGTTAACAAAGTTTGGGCCCATTGAGTGGCATGTCAAACAATCCTTATTTGGTCTTACATTTTGTGAACGGCACCTTTTCATTAGCATGTTTTCATCACAACTGAAGCCTGGAATATGAACCTCATCTTCCTCTCTCTCAGAATATTTAGGGTAAGGCAGTTGACAACTGCAATCTGAATAACATGATTCTTGGATGAAAAATTTCAATATGGCTAAAGTCTGATGCCAATGATATGAACATAAGGAAGCCAACACCTTGTTTAGAGTAGAGTTTCCTTTTTCCAATTTAGTTGTTTCCTCTAGTTTTGCACCAGCAGTTGTACTTGAACTGAAAACATAAAGCAGATCGAAACAAAAAGTAAATTACAATTAAATATGGAACATATGATAAAACCTAATGAAAATATGGTATCATTCAAAGCTTATAAAAATGTTATACTTATAAAAAAGGTTACACTTCCACTCAATGCATTTTGTAAACACGTTGTAAAGGAAAAAGGAAAAAACGCTTAACAAAAAAGTTTAGTAAGATGTGTTTTTCCATGTAATGCATTCGGTAGCATCCTGTTTCCTATTTCAAGAACAATTAAAAATATTTTTAAAATTCAACGAACTATTAAAATAAAGAAATTATGGTTGTGATCCTAACTATATTTTAATCATACACAAATTATACTGAAATCAACAAGGACTCAGATGTTTTCTGTATAAATTCCACTTTAAAATAAGAAATTCCATGTATCTTAAAAGTACATTTTGGGCTATACATATATCAAGCATGGAGATGAGATCATATGTACAAGGTATAATTTTTGTACTTAAGTGTCATATTTATGGAGGAGACTGACTTATTTTTAATAATGATATTTAGGATTAGGGAGGAGTACATATACAAATTAAATGTCATTTTGAAGCTTTTCTATGAAAGGTCCAATGGAATACAAACCAATTCCTTTTTATGACTTTATTTTAGAGGGCAAGTATACAATTAAGCGAATTAATATATTTAATTATCTTATTACATTAATAAAAATAAAAATATGCTTAACTTGATCTACTTATGTGCTCAATTTCTTTTTAATTGAAAGTAAGCTATCTTCTCAGAGAATCAATTCTTCTTAAGTCTTTGCCACAAATTATTTCCCTATTTTTCTCTTGTTGTGTATAATTGGAATTTAACCCAAGTGGACTTCCTAGGACTTTGAGGGACAAGGTTAACAAACTGCAATATATAATGTATACTTTTCTTGTAAACTAAACTATATACAGAGCTCTATTTTGTTAATTATTATAATGACTTTCAGATGGCAAATATATATTTATCTGTATATATTTTAGTTTATTAAAAAACGATATACACACAGTGAGTACACACACACACACACACACACCCCCACTGTGTGTATAAATATGTGTCTCCCTCTAGAAGTAAATCAGTGAAGTTAGATATAACTAAGAATTCAACTACAACACCTACTGCTTGAAATATTCCAACTACAAAATATTAAAATTTGTTACTACTTACCAAGTCATTAATTCAAACTGAAAAGTTAATTGTTCACAACAAAAAGTAAATAATGATTTAAGGGGGGAAATTGCATAATGCAGCCTCAAATACTAATGTTTATCAATACTTTAAAATGTAGTAATATACAATTCTGTTTCAGAAAAGTAATGTATTTCAAACAGATCACCAAACTCTGAACATGACACACTATCCCAGCAATAAAGTGAAATCTACTCCAAAATTACAACCATATGATAGTAATATATCAGGTTTCCTGCCTAACCAGTTTAAGAAATGACTGTTTTGATTCCTGCCTTTCTGAAGAAACCAATTAATAGGATGTAACATCAATAACATATCTTTGGAAATCTGTGTAAAATCATATTAAATATCCATTATCTCTAGTTAAATTATCTCAGGCTTCTACCCATTAGGTTGACAAGTCATTGCTAATCTGAGAATTAATAGGCATTTAGATGGCTGAATGATGTAATCCTTCAAAGGGCGACTCCATCTACAAAGTATGGAAGTTTCTTTGCAATGGAAGTACTGACTATAAAGAGTTCTGCAAAGCAGGGCTGTTGAAACTATTTGACAAATATACCGTAGGCAAAAATGATAAATCTTGCTCTTAACTCTGCATGTATAACTTAATGTAGGTTCAGCCTGTTCACACAATATGCAAGCATTTAGTATGGAAAGTGATATCTCTTATATCTCTTCAGTAATCTGTCCCTTCACACTCTTTATTAAGGTTTAGTTGCCGATCCTCAATGCAGATTTAGTAGACATGCATATACTATGGTATATATGTATCAACAATTCAAACTTTGTAATCTTTTCCTCTCCTATATGATAATAGAAAAATTGTAACGTTATTAAATAGAATGAGTTTATTAATATATTTTGTAACATAAAAGTTACACAATTCTGAAGTTCTGGAAACTAAGGTTCAATTGAACTATGCAGTCTGCAAATGAAAATTTATGAACATAATTTAGCATTAATTATAGCATTAGCATTACTTATAATGCTACAATGCAGTTACTTAAACTTAACAAGCCAAGGGCACAATCATGAGGTCTTTTACTACACAAAGAAATATGTGGATCTGCAAAAGAGCAGCACTTTATCTATTAAGTATCTTTCCTGGTATCTAACGTGCCTTGCTTTATGATTCAGTCTGCACTGCCATTTTACCAATAAAATTAGGCCCATAGAGTAAATCAAGTAAGCCAAAATGAAGCAATTTTCTTTTACTGAATGACGAATCAATCACACATCAGTGTTGTAAATTTATGTGCAAAAGCATTGAAGTGCTTTACTAAAAATTACAACATAGAAACACATTAACAAATTCATACAATCAGATCTGGAAATATAACAACACAAAGAGGAAACAGAATTACAGTACATGTACAACACAAGACAAATACATGGAATTCATTAGAAAATATTGTAATAAATAATTCATGAATTATAGTGCAATTGATTTATGCATAAATAGAACTAATTGCCTAGGTATCAGTTATTAACAAAATCTGTCAAAAATCAAGGCAGCCACAGAGTTTTACTAAATTACTGCAACAATGAAAATA
The DNA here is from genome assembly GCA_027560375.1 of Imantodes cenchoa. Classification (NCBI taxonomy): domain Eukaryota; kingdom Metazoa; phylum Chordata; class Lepidosauria; order Squamata; family Dipsadidae; genus Imantodes; species Imantodes cenchoa. The sequence continues at coordinate 67,858 of JANHGD010009295.1, read as the reverse complement.
CTGCAATTTAAAACAAAAACAAAACACAAATACAAGTATTTGTACTGTAAACAACTAAAAAAATCAGTCTCACTAAAGTTATTATACAATTTAATTTAATATAAAATAGTCATTAGCTACCAGAAATGGTTTAATTTACTGAGCAGTAGTTCTAAAAACAGAGGCACTGTTTTTTTCTTTTTAATATAAAATACTTGAGAAACATTCAAATAAGTAGAAAGCAAGAAGGCCTGCTTTCATCTTCATTTAAAAGTCTACTGAAATATGAATTTTCAGAAACTTGTCAATTTCTAAGTAGTGACTGGTAACTGAATTTGAAAAGTAGTTTAAAATTATAATTTAAGCAGCCTTTTGAATGGATACAATGGGGCGGATGAGGGGGGAGTTTATGTATTTCCCTGCTTTTCCTCAGTTGTATAATCAAAGATTCAGCCTATTCATTACAAATAATTAACATTTCTTTTTAAAACTTACAGGTTGAACGTTATCTACAAACTATCAAAAAATATTTTAATATACTATTTCTGGCCAAAAATAAATACAAGTACGAAAATGCTGAAAATTAATTATAACATTACATACAAAACTACCACAGTTAGTCAATAGCAAAATGATCCCTGATTTTATGAATCCTGTTATTTTTTGGTCAGGCCACCATTTAAATGATATTAAAAGAGTACTGCAATTTGTCTTTGATATAGACATGAATTTAATATTGTCTAAAATATTTAAAAAACAGGCTGGGAACAAACAAGTCCCAGTCTTGAATGGGTATATTCTTCCTCCTTCCCTGCTTATCCTATCCTTATCTCATAACCTTCAGGAATAAGCCGGAGGAAGTAAGGAGTTGTAACAGGAGGTTGGATGTAAAAGCTTTGTATCCCAAGTCCACACATCAAGCAATGAACCATAGGTCCTAGCAGTCCTCCAAATAAACCTGAAATCTTGTTTTCTATTGGGGAAATATATTATTAATGAATAATCTTAAACCTGATGAACATATGGCTTAGTTCTTTAAAATTAAGGATGACCTTGACAGATGTTAATCTCATCTGTGGTACGACTTTTAATTTTTGAGCTTGTTTCCCATGCAGTTGAGCTGAAGAAAATTCAGCACAGATCATGTAAATTCTCAACGAACTGATTATATGGTTGTCTTGCTTTCATTTGTAAGCAACCCCAACTTATTAGGGGTCAAATCTCTTCCTAGTCTATTCTGAAATTACCAAGTTGAATGACATCTTCAAAAGTATCAAATGTGAATATACTATAGAAAGTACAATTCACAGAATTTAAAGAATGAACTCTTATATTAAGTGTAAGTTAAACATATTCAGTTATCCATATATGGGAAAAAGAACAATTTTGAAAATATTAATTTTCCCCATAAAAATCTAGTTTTTTCAATGAAAAACTGATGTCTTCATTCATATGTAGAAATGGTAGGAAACTATAAAGTGATGTAATATATAAAATCAAATGAGTATGGTCCTTCTAGTAAGCAATTGCTTACCCACAGTGAAACTGCTGTAGAGCTCCAGAGAAATTCATTCCTCCCTTTGCTCCGTAACTAAAGATACATTGAGGCATATGATCGATCGATCGATTCATCGATCGATCAATCGATCAATCAGTAACCGCAAGTTTTTGAATTTCCACCCTGATAGATATTTGATAAAGATAACACAAAAGCCAGAGTTTATATAATTTCAGTAAGTAGTGCAATTGCCTAGGAATACAAGAAAAGCATGCAAATCTTTTAATCCCCTTGAAGCTCAGAGGTCTGATAGCACATTTATAAGGTGAGCACATTTCTTTCTGAACCCTACTGGATTTTCTCTGTGAGAAGGATCATTTCCAATTATGAGTTATCTGAAGATCATTCAAAAACTGTAATATAAAGAACTGTCCTCTGAGATTACACACACACCCCCCCTCAGAAGACAGTTCTTATATTATATTATAAAATAAATAAAATGAAATGCCCAGCTTCCAACTAGTAAATATACAAATAATTTCTAGTACTGAAAGTTCAAAACAGTTTTTACTGTTTTTAAAATCGGTAATTCTATCAAGACCCTGAACTGCAAGATTTGGTTATTAGCAAAATGATGATGTATCGGCCCACCAAAATGAAAACCTGATATTCATTTTGATAAACTGAAAAAGGTTTGAAATGTCACAGCAGCAAAAACGTTACTGTTATCGTGAGGTTTTTCAGTAGGAGTGTTAAACAATCCTTAAATAAATGTAAGTAGTCCTAAAACCAACTAACTACCAGCACATTTAAATCAATATAACCATTTTCAAGCTCATTCTGTGCACATTATGAAACATGCTCTAATATGCATTCCAACTTTACTCTTCAACCCTTATAAGTTAGCTTATTTGCCATACTAAAGGAAAACCATTTTATGTATGCCTTTAGTATTCCATCTCATTTCATAGTTATTCTATAGCTACAACTAAATTTGTCAGTTTTTACAAGCATATATTTTGTAAACACCAATTTCTTGCTAAACCAACAATAACATTTTAATAATCCAGTTTTGTTGCTAACACGCTTTTAAAAATGAAATTATTTACTTCATATCCAATGTTATGCTTTAATGTACTTTCTTTTCTATTGTCTGAGTTTAACTAATACTTCATATCAGTTTCCACAGTAAGAAACTAGAACTATCCTCTTCCCTTTATTTGCTTATTTTCAGTTGCTAGAGACTTCTGAAAATATTTTGAGAAGATAAATGCCCTAAAAGCACAAATCATGTATTTCCTTAATAGGATGGATTACTGAGCTAGGGTCAATCTTCACCAGTAAAAAGTAATATTTCACATGACAAATAGAAGTTGTTCCCAACATTTTATGCTGACAACTAAATGAAAACCTGAATCCTTTTCACTTATTTGTACAAGGATTATATTAAATACAAACTATCACAATTGTGATCAATTCTATCATATTGTCCACAGTGAAAACCCTGAATAAAATTATTCTTCAAAAAGGCATGTATGTGGTTTCTGAACTGCAAAATTTCATTTCTTCTAAGTGAACATTTGTTTCTCCCGCATATATGCTTACACCTGCACACGCGCACACACACATGTACACACTCACACACACGTACACACACACAGACAAGCACAGTGTTTCTAACAAATTAACTACATAGGCTTGCTGCTGTTTTTGCAGGTGCCAGTCCCTGAATCAGTGATATTAAACATCCCAGTGTCTGGTAATCGGAGCTTCTTCTTCGGTGGTGTCTTCAAAGTTCCAGATCTCTCTTTAACTTTGTATTCTAAAGTGCTGTGAGGTACCCCATAGATCCCTTGTGCTTTGGAAACACTCATTTTCCCGCTCATTACCATTGTAATAGCTTCCTCCATTATTTCATGATCATATTGCCGATAGCGACCACGTTTTTTCCTTGGCTGTTTATTATCCTTACGGTCTAAGCCATCTTCTGTAGATTCGGAGGTGCCATCAACAATGCCATTTTTAGTATTAAGACACAAAGGAGAGAGGTCCCCATGCAGAAAATAGGTGTCCAGACTTGAAGGAGTTACAGATGCAGAACATTCCACTTTGCTCTGTTTAGGGAATATAGTTTTCAGTTTTTGAAGAGCTGATCCTTCTAAGACTGATGAGGTTTTGGAAACATGGTACATGACATCCAGAAGTCCAGCATTCTCATGCTGTTTGGGAACAGCACTGATCCTCAGCTGAGGAATTTTTAACTGCACAGCTGGAGCTGACATTTCATATTGTACACTTTCATTTTTTTCTTTAAACTGAGTGACCATTCTTTGCAAAGTTAATTGGTGGAGGTAATTGGAAGCTGTTGGGAATCTTAATTCTGAGGTTTCAAGTAGACTAAGTTTATTTTTTTCTGTGCACTCTGCTTGAGCTTTTGCCCACAAGGCTACTTTTTGCAGCACGGCACAGGGCTCTGGACTGTCCTTGTAAGAACAGATGTCCTTGAAATCTCGAGTTTTGTTTTTAAAGAGTGCAGGGTTTCCTGCTGGTAAGGCTTCTAAGTGGAGAAGTAAAGTTTTTTGAGGTATGCCATAAAGGATGCCTGCTTTATTAAGGTCCAGTGCTCCAGACTGAACGTCTTTCAAGGCTTTTGAGAGCAAACCATCTGCAAACTCAGCACTTCTTTCCACAAAGTCCTCTCTGTTTCTGTGGAGTCTCCTGGATGGATGGAATGAAACGATGGTGAACTGATGCATGAGAGACTCTCACACAGCTATGGAAGGGAAGGGTCCACTCCTTTATTATACTCCTTGCTTAGGTAACATCACTGCTTCTGACACTTTTAAGGCTTTGAGTTGTGGTAGCTATTGATTACCATAGCAAATGTTAGAGTTCTGGTAGGACCATGTGAGAAAATGATAGCCCAGCTTCTAGAGCAGCCCTTCCAAGAACTTTAAATCCTAGCTCAGGATTTGATAACTTTGTCATCTGTTTTCAATTCCCTTTTGACAGATGCTCGCAGAGTAACAAAACACAATCTAACATCCACTGAATGTCCCCATCCTAAAGGAGTTTTGTTAGTAGAAACGTGACGTTACCGCTAAACAAGTAATAAAAGAGTCAACCCCCTTATAGAAACGTTGTTTATAACTATTAAAAAGAACCTTAAGATATCCAGTTTTTGTAAAAATGCAATTAAAAGTCCTAAATACTACTTCTAATTTCTAGTAAAGTTAGAAATGTGTGTGACTAGTAGGGGGACAGGGAGATAGAAAGAAAGATACGTAATGCAAGCAGTTTTTCTGTTGGGGGGGGTGTTTCCCAAAGGAATAATTCTATTACACAAATGATAAGTGACTGTTATGATTGGAAAGATGTCAGAATTATAACATGTTACTTCAATGTAATTTCAGTAAATATTTATTACAGCAACATATTAACCATTCATAAATGGTATCTCAGTAGCATGACATCACATACCATAGTAAAATAAAAATGCAAGAGCACTCTCTTTTTGGGGTACTAAAATTGTAATTCCTTTAATTTTCTTCTAACGTTCAAAATCTATTCAAATGTAAAATATTTTTCTTTTTCCAATGGTAAAGGTTTAAACTCATATTAAATAAATTTGATTCTATTACTTAGTTTCCTAATTGTATTATGTACATAAGCATTTTATTTTATTTTTAGGAACATGAACTAAAGTTTGGTGATTGTTCTGATAACTTTTCTTTAACAGAAAAAAAGTGAAAAACACAAAATGAATTATATGAGTTATACACAAACATACAATTATGAGTGAAACCCTGGCATAAGCGAAGAAGAAGAGAGTGTCAACATACATTTTATATAAGTCAATTCCAAAATAAATCTTCACATTTGTCTTACTTCCACCTACTCCCTTTAAAATAAAACAAGATTTTATTATGCTTACCCAGACAATGAATTTTCAGAACATGACCCATCATACTGTGACTGTTCCAAGTTTGTTTTCTTTGTAGAGAGATCTAGCACTCCATCCCCTATTATAAAAATGGAGCATGAAAGAGTAAAAAACATATATTATTATCAACAACAAAATGACAAAGGCCAACTACTAAGACACTCTCATGCTATACATCAATTTCTGTATTAATCTTTGTCTTGTGCTGTGCAATTTACAGACACGCCAGTACTATTATTGCAAACGCCCATTACTTTTTAAAAAAAGTTCAGTTGGTCTCTGAAGACTGCAGGTGCCTACAAATGTTGCCCTTTTGACTTTTTTGATTTTTGCTAGCAGCAGGACAGCACTAAGTAGATAAACCCTATCCAGCAGAATTACATTGTGGAGTCTGAATTAGATTAGAACAGTATTGTGCTATTTTTCAATAGTTTCCAATATTTAAAAACTTCTGAACAGTGAAATCAATTCCAGGATTTAAAAATTAAAAAGATCTAAAATTGTATTTATGGAATATTCCAACAAGGGAATATTTCAAAATGTAATGTTCAGCTAATGTGGAACAATGTATCATAGAACAGAAGCATTGAGAAATATAATTGTAACTAGATATCTTTCACAACCACCAGCATTACACACTGGAAACTCAGATTGAACAACAGGCACAAAATGAAAAATGGTTCTTTACTACCACCAATCATCCAATGGGGCAGAGATCCTTACAAAAAAATCCCATAGCTGAGAATTGTATATATTTCTTATTTTTCAAAGTGGCTCTTTGGTGACAAAGTTGATAACTTAATTTCAAGAAGATTTCCTTAAGCAGAAAAATTTTAAAAATCTCAGTAGAATGTCAAGTATTAATAATGAATTAGAATCTTGTCTTAAGTCACAGTTTAATAAGTTTCCATTATTGTTAATTCCTGGTATTACCAAAAGAAAATTCAAGGGAAAAGTTCTATTCTATTTTTTACAACAACAACAACAACAACAACAACAACAACAACAACAGATACAGGTAGTCCAAGTTATGACAGTTCACTTAGCAACTGTTCGAAGTTACGACCTAGCCTCCCCAAGTACTTACAATGTTGCAGCACTATGGCTATTGTTCATACTTACGAATAACAGCAGAGGCGCTGCAATATTCGCCCTACCTATTCCCTCCCTCCAGGCCGTGCCTTCATAGGAACTCCTCCTCGTGAGACTCATTTACCTTGCAAAAATCTTTCCTTGCTTCGTTGCTTCAGGCCTTCGGTGCATTCACTGAGAACAGAGGCCTTAATGTACCACAAGATCATGCAAGATCAGTAGCGCAAGATCTCATGCTACTGATCTTGTGTAATCTTGCACTACTTTAGGCCTCTGTTTTCTGCGAATTGATGCTCGAATGTGTGCAAACAGAGGGAAGACTTAGGTCCTTCAGGCCTTCCCTCCATTTTCCGTTTCCTTGCCGAAGTCTACAGGGAAATTGCATTCCTGTAGGCTTTGGCAACCCTTTGCAAAATGCCTTTATCGGCACCAGCGGAGCTTGGGAGGAGCAGGCACATCCCTCCAAAGGTCTGTTCCTACCAGCAAAGACTTTTTACAAAGGGCTGCCGAAGCCTACAGGGATGCAATCCTCAAGCGCTTTGCTGAGAGAAAGAGGCACAGGGGGGTGGGTGCACATCTCTCCAGGCTTCCTTTCTCATCACCGAAGGCTACCTGAAGTGTTGCCGAAGGCCTCCTCAAGCACTTTGGCAACAAGAAAGACGGCCCAGAGGGGCATGTGCATCCCTCCAGGCCTTTTTTGTCGCTGAAGGCGTCCTCAAGTGTCACCAAAGGCCTCAAGTGCTTTGGCGGCGATAAAGGAGGCCTGGAGGGGTGTGCGCATCCCTCTGGGTCTCCTTTTTCATCACTGAAGGCCTCCTCAAGTGTTACCGAAGGCTGCCTCAAGTGCTTTGGTGATGAGAAAGGAGGGAGCAGGCAAAGAAACAGAGAGGCTGGACAGGAGACAGATCTTCATAAGGTAAGTGACCTGGCACAGCAGGATGGGGGGCAGCACTTGTGGGGACCCCAGGGGAGGGAGAATGAGGTATCTCAGTTGGTCAGGAGAGGACTTGGGTGGTCTAAAGCAGATGGCTTGTTCCTTTGCTAAGCCCCCCATGGCCTTCCCCATCCTGAGATACCTCATGTGCAGTTAATGATCTGTGCATTTGATGAGCGAATGCATGGACGAAAGGAGGGAGTGATTGTGGTCAAGTCACTATTACGAATCCTTGGGTTACGAATGTAATTGGCAGGCTCCATTACTTTCATAACTCAAGGACTACTATAATTTCTGCTATATAGCAGAAACAAGGATTTTCTCTGCAAAATATTTCACTTTCTTCTCCTTTGATGGAAATGAACATTGACTGAAGAGCACTTTGTTTCTGTTTCCTATTTTTTTTCTGACAATTAGAAAATAGAATGAAAATTTAATAGTGTGTTCATATCTGTATATGGTCCACAAAAATGTAAAATCATAATAATCTAAACCAGCGGTTCTCAACCTGTGGGTTGCGACCCCTTTGGAGGTTGAACGACCCTTTCACAGGGATCACCTTAGGAACCGAGACACCGCTCCTCTATACGTCTCCAGGTGGGTCCTCCCACATGCAAATAGACTACTGCAAAAAAAAATAAAATCTGTACCATGGGAACTTGTGAGCATGCGCAGAAGCCGAATGTCCGGCACTGTGCATGTGTTGCCATCTTGTTTTCAGCTCTTTTTTTTGCAATTAAAAAAATGTTTTGGCACTGTGCATGCGTGCGCGCGCAAAGCCATGAGGCACGGCCACACAGCACAGGATGAAGCAAACTGGCAGCGAGGTACGTTAGAACCCATCCCTGAGTTTCCTAATAATATTATTACTTTATGGTTGGGGGTCCCCACAACATGAGGAACTGTATTAAAAGATCGCAACATTAGGAAGGTTGAGAACCACTGATCTAAACCATTCTTGGCATAATTTCCGTTAAATAAGATGTAC
>JANHGD010009287.1:10782-22794 GCA_027560375.1 Imantodes cenchoa | reverse complement strand
GGCTGTGAACCGCCCTGAGTCCTTCGGGAGAGGGCGGTATACAAATAAAATTTATTATTATTATTATTATTACTGTATAATCATCAGGAATATGATTTAGTTCATACCTGAGTGGCCTAGTGCTTTTCCCTACTTTCTTCAATTTAACCCTAAATTTTGCAATGAGAAGCTCATGATCTGAGCCACAATCAGCTCCTAGTCTTGTTTTTACTGACTGTATAGAGCTTCTCAATCTTTGGCTGCAGAGCACATAGTCAATCTGATTTCTGTGTTGACCATCTGGTGATGTCCATGTGTAAAGTCATGTGTTGGGTTATTGGAAAAGAGTGTTTGCTATGACCATCGTATTAGCTTGACAAAATTCTATCAGCCTGTACCCTGCTTCATTTTGTACTCCAAGGCCGAACTTGCCTGTTATTCGGTTATCTTTTGGCTTCCTACTTTAGATTCCAATCCCCCAAGATGACAAGGACATCTGTAGGGCTTCATAGAACCAGTCAACTTCATCTTCTTCACCACCAGTGGTTGGGAAATAGACTCGGACTACTGTGATGTTGAATGGTTTGCGTTGGATTTGAATTGAGATCATTCTGTCATTTTGGTGATTGTATCCCCGTATTGCTTTTCCTACTCTTTTATTGACTATGAAGGCTACTCCATTTCTTCTGAGGGATTCTTGCCCACAGTAGAATACCTGATGTCATCTGAATTAAATTAACTCATTCCTGTCCATTTTATTTCGCTGATTCCTAAGATGCCAATGTTCAGTCTTGTCATCTCTTGTTTGACCACATCTAATTTGCCTTGATTCATACAGCTTACATTCCAGGTTCCTATGGAATATAGATTTTTACAGCATTGGACTTTCCTTTCACCACCAGATACATCCATAGCTGAGCATCCTTTTGACTTTGACCCAGTCACTAAATTCTTTCTGGTGCTACTAGTGCTAGCTCTCTGCTCTTCCCCAGTAGCATATTGGACACCTTCCAATTTCATCTTCCAGTGTCACATCTTTTTGCCTTTTGATACTCTCCATGGGGTTTTCATGGCAAAGATACTGGAGTGGGTTGGCATTTCCTTCTCCATGGTCACATTTTGTCACAACTCTCTGCTATGACCTGTCAGTCTTGGATGGCCCTGCATGGCATAGCTCATAGCTTCATTGAGTGACACAAGCCTCTTCACCACGACAAGACAGTAATCCATGAAGGGGCTCTGTGATATTAGCAGCTCCTAATTTTTTAATCTTCTGATTAATCGTGATTTATTTTGAATTTGATTACTTAAATTTTTACTTTTTCTCTTTTCCTGCTTCAAAAAAAAAGTTTGATTCTATTTATACCTTGTGAGATTGGTAACGCTCATAGTGGAGAGAAGGCATGATTTGTCTAGTCACAATCCTCAAAGCTACAAATCCTGAAAATGACCGTATAAATTTATGTAAGATTTTTCCACATGACAATGGCCTGAAATGGCCTGATTGCTTTATTAAATCAAATTAGGACATCTGTTCACTTTCATTGAAGCACAGTATCAGAATCATTATCAAAATTAACTGAATTATTTTCCATAAGACTATGAAGACTACCTTGAATGAAATAATTCATTTTATGGTCTTGACTGTTTGGTAAATTAAAGAAAAAAAAACAAATTACTGTTCACTGATAACCATCTCCCTTCCACAAATGGTGATGAAAACATGCAGATAAAATAGTTTCCAGCTATTGGAAGTCAGCATCAAATATCATGACACAACTTACATAATATGTTACTTGTGCTATGACATGATGACTGTATCATCATTTTTAAAATGATAGTATAGTTTTGTTATGGATACAGTTTGCATGTATATATATTGGACCAATATATATTATATATTAAAATATACAATGCTTAAAATAATTTAAATAAATGTATTTTATAGCTGTGAAGACTGACTATATATCCTGTATCCCTGCTGGTCTATTTTCCAGCTGCACAATGTCATAACAGCTTGGGGTAGCCTATACATTTCATTAAAATGTGATGATAGTTGAAAAAAAATACTCTTTTCATTATGGTTTATAGTCAATTTGATCTTGGACTATTTATTTATTATTTAATTAAGTTTATCAGCTATGTAACTCAGTAGACTCTGGGTGGTATACATAACTAGATAAAACATGCAAGCAGCTAAAACATTAAATCAGACAGTCAGACTTAAATAATCCAATGGACAGCAAAAAGAACAAAATACAACAGGGGCTACTGAATAAATTATAAATATCAACCCCAGGCCTGTGATCAAAGACATGCTTGAAAGGCTTTCTAGAACCCTAGGAGAGAGGGTGCCATCCTTGAATCTGGGAATGATGTTTCAGAGGGAGGAGGCCACAATAGAGAGGTCACATTTTCCAGGTCACACAAGGTGACAATGATTAATGGAGAGAACCTGCAGTGAACTCACTTTGCTGGAATATACTGGGCAGGCAGAAACAGTTGGAGACAAGCATTGTGTCAAATATCCAGGTGTTCTGACCCAGCTCCCAAACACGACAAACCCTCTGACATGAACTCAAAATATTCCTTTATTAGAAGTGTGGGTAGCCCCAGCAAAAAGTTTCTCTCGCAGGCGAACAAGTCCATCTGTCTGGAAGATGAATAGTCTGCCACATCTATTCATCTCCACCCTTTTATCCTCACCCTCGCTAGCACCCTCGCTAGCAGCGGTGGCTCTTTCTTCCCCAGGATCGGTCCATGGCTTTCCACTGCTCTCCTCTTCTCTGCTTTCTGCACATCCACATATCAGGTACTGTACCCAGCTGTTCCTCCTCTTCCTCATCAGCCACCTTCAGACCTGGGAGTGGTTGACTCTCGATCTGAGGACTGACAGATGGCCCAGGCTCCCCCTCTGTCTGTCTGTCTGTCTGTCTGTCTGTCTGTCTCTCTGCTAGATCCATTCCTTCTTCCCCCTTGGAGCTCCCAGGTTGCCCTGATGCTGACCCTGACTCCCATGCCTCCTCCTCCTCCTCTGATTTGGCTGCTGAAGGGGCCAGCGGCTGACAGGCCAAAACCATATACAGTATGGCCTAATGCCATATTTTTTTTCAAAGGCCATATGCTTCCAGATATTACTTTTGGTACCCTATTTCTATTCTCCATTGTATCAGAAGTGAGAAGGGCTGAGTTTAATCATGAAAACTACATGTGTAGTATTGTACTATCCCTCTTACGTGATAATGTACAAGACTTCTAAAAATCTGATCCACAATTATAGAACCAGGAATAGAAAGTCTATAGTTTGTATAATATCATATCAAGAAGGCAGAGGGTTTTTATGTTAGTATATTCATTCAATGTGTGGTTGTACATAAAAAGACAGAGAAAAACCTTGATTCTTTTCATATGAACTTCTTATTTCTAATCAGTAATGGTTTAAGTAGAACGCAGAAAGAAGAGGATAAGAAAAAGAAGCAGGAACTGAAATATTGGATGGATAATTTACATGGATTGTATTTGGCCACATGGTATTTTCCAAACCTTCTTAAAGGAGTCAGTGAATTAGGTACTAGCAATCAAAATCAAAATTTATAGTGACAGATCCTTAGGAGACAAATGCTGTAGGAAAGAAATTACCATTACTGGTTTTCAGTAAAGGCTACTTTACTTTTTCTCTAGTATCCATTTCAGCATGCAACCTAGAAGAACTGTTATGCTTTATGGTACATACATAAAAACCTGTAACTGGGCATGGAGGATTCTTTTTTCTTTTGTCAGTCTTGATTAATGTTGTTGCTTTCTTTCTATGTCTCATGGTCTCTATCTCAGGCTGCCAAATGTTTACATTCAAATACATTGCGATTAATAGTGGATCTTATAACTCTCATCAAGTCAATCATACCACTTTTTAAATCATAATCAGCATTTGCCTATTATCAATAAACTGATTTATTGATTTCACTTCCAGGATCCACCAAGTGAAATATTACAGTGAACCAGAAACCTATTCCTATTCACCTGACATCAGCAGGTATTTCTAATCTGACTCATTATTGTGTTCACTATAGTTTAGGCCTCCTGTGTAATTGTGAAAAAAGCCTCTATAGATGACTGAAAACTTTTCAGTGTTTTCCCATTTGGCGGTCCATGTGGATTAATACAAAAGCTTGCCCTTGTCAGACTTGAACAACACAATGCACCACAGCATGTTAAGAAACCGAATATGCTGAACTCCCCGGTTCACGGTTTTCTTTTCTCATCCCAGCAAAAGTCTTAAAGATCTATTGTCTAATCAGCAGGACAGATATAATAGCTTAAACGATGCAAAATCATCCCCTCATGCTAAGCTTGCAGTATGAGACAAAACTAAGTAGCAATTTTAGGATTTTGATCTCAAACCCCAGTTTGTGCTCCCTGGGGTTCAATGCTGTCTGAATTGCTACTTTTCACCAAGGCTATTGTTATAATCAAATGCTGCTTGACAAAGTTTTGGCTTTAGTTTCTATATACCAACAAGTGTTTAGGAAACCTTGATTTAAAATATTAAGTATTGCTATTTCTCTGAAGTACAGCTTGAAAGAAGGTCATTCTAAACCTTTAGTGCATTCTCACAAAGCTGCTTCAGACTTTGCAATTGAAGAATAATATTTAATTTGAGAGAAAGCAAATATAATTTAATAGATGACGTGTTTTCATAATGAGCTATAGTTAAATAAATTCTGCTACTGTGTATTCCTCCTTACCAAAATTCTTACATTTACCGATCAATGCCAAGCAAGGCTAAAAAGAATGCAATAAATTAGTACTGTTGCACATTATTTCATTGATTTGAAAGTACAAAGTCAACATCTTGGGGAAACAATGTGGTATCCGAAATCACTGTTCTGTGATTTGAATCTTGTTATGATAAGGTTATCTAAAAATAAAGGAATTATCAAAACTTTCACCAGCCAATTCAATGAAATATATTATCTATGTTGTTTAATATTTATACTTGTAAGATTTATTAATTTACTTCATGTTCCTTAAATCACGCAATAGCAAAACTCTCTGGGCAGCTTACAATAAGCACATTAAAAGATACTATTTGAATAAAAACATATACCATAAAATTAAATAAAATGCAAACCCCAAATCCCATAGAAAGAAGGCAGCAGAAAGGCAAATATTCTAAATCTAAAACAATATCCATTGACATTAAAATACAATGGATAGCTAATTAGAAAGCTAATAGAAAAGTCTTCATTTAGTATTGAAATAATGCTCATGTAGTCCATTGAGATCTCTGGGCAGAGGAGTAAATGTGGCACTACCACAAAAAAAAAGGTACACTTGTGTTAGTTCCTTTGGTGGGGAGAACTAGACAAAGGTGTCAGATCTTAAGGTCTGGACAGGTGCATACAGGAGAAAGCACTTCTTCAGTTAATCTGGCTGTAAACCATTACAAAACTGACCTATCAATATGGTGCAACTACAGAACAAGCAAAGTAGAATTGAGCAGGCTATTATAATAAGTATTTAAAAATAGTAAAACCAAAAGGGAGTAGAAAAACAACTAATAAACTGATTGTAGTAGGTGAGAAACATTCTTGTATGCTAGGCAGTTTGATCTAGACAACAATTATGACTGCTTTGTATCCTATAAATAGTTTGTTACCACAAATACAGAGTCACTTGTTAATTTTGGTGACTTTATAAGTTGACAATAAATAAATAAATATGAGACCAGACCAAGGTAATATGTCACTGCACAGAAACCTTTGTCCTTCCCCCGAAAAAGCAAGAAGTGATAGACAATTTCAGATCAACAGCACATGATTTTCCTTTTCTTCCATTTAATTGCACCTGATTCTGGGAGATTCCATAAACAAGTCCCTGCACAAGATCAGGACAATTGTCCCCTGGTTGCAAAAACATAGGGAAAACTCTAACGTTGCTGCCATCTACAGGTTTTCTAACAATCCAGACCAGTATTTTTCAGCCTTGGCAACCTGAAAAAGTGTGGGAGTTCAACTTGCCAAGATTGAGAAACACTGGTCCAGATAATATTTGATCCTCTCTAAAATATAATTAAGTTAGTTCTTACTAGCATCTGGTCTTCTGAGCACAGAGCAACAAGACAAGAGTTGCCACTGTTGTTGCTAGTAATTTGCAATCCGTGTAGCTATTTAGGTCGGGTACCTTGAGAAATTAAGAAGGACTTTAAATATTCCATGAGCATTTTTGCTGTTAGTTAGAGCACCACACTAGTAAAAAAGGGGGCGAAACATTGTTTTAAACATTGCTTTGGGTGGACTCTTTAAGCATTAGCACCTTTTTGCCAGCTTGTGTGCAAGCCTGAAAAATGTCTAATTGCTTTAATGATTAGCGGAGAGATACTGTGCATATATGCAATCCAAGGAATTGTTCTAAATTATTTTCAAAACATATAGAGATGCCATAGGTAGCTCTGTGCCTCTCAGAGCCAGCTGACATTTGATTAAATCATTGCTAGCATCCATTTGCCCAAAGACTGTGGGATCTTGAACTCCTTTCATAAAGAGGCTGCTTTGCTATCTTAGGTTTAGGCATTGTATCCTTGACTCATTCAAGGTGAATGGAAGTGGCTGTATTTATATAGGACCTAAACCTGGATCTCCAGGAAATTTGCCAGTCTGTTTCTACATGTTCAATTTGTTCCTCTAATGGCAACATGGATATCCAAGCAGCAAGACATTTTGGATTTCTTCTGAAAAAGCCTTTGGGCTCAAGGCGAGATTGTTCCTTGGCCAATAACTTTCTTTCAATCCTATGAAGTAGGCAAAGACATCCAATTTTGAAATCTTACCGAGAAAACTGCTGGGACTTGTCCAGGCGATCTCTAGGAGACAACACTGACTCAAAAATATGCAGCTTGGCATACTACATGGAAATCTGTACATTAAGTTTCCTGGGCAGTGGGAGGAATGATGTAAATTTTGAAGCATGGATCAGAAATCAAATCACATGATTTACAGGTAGTCCTTAATTTATGCCCACAATTGGGCCTGGAACTTCCATCATTAAGAGATGCAGTCTTTATGTGAAACATCATGTGACCAACTGCTTAGCAATCGCAATTCTAGCAGTCCTAGTTGCAGCCATTGGGCCAGGACAGTGGCTTCATTAAGCAAGGTCCTGCCTTGTCACAACCACTTTCACTTCAACTCTCCACCTACCAATCTTCCTCCTATCTCTGTTTACACTATTCTCTACTTCACATCCCTGTCCTTTTCTACTTTGGATGCCACTGCCTCTCGCTACTTGGAGTTGAACTTTGCCACCTTCTTACTGAGGCTGTTGGTTGACTGCAAGGGGCACTGCAGTGGCCATAATCCTGGGTTATACATCCCTTTGATCAGCACCAATGTAACTTTGAATGGTCAATAAATGAATGATAATAAATCAAGGACTACCTGTATGTACTTCTGTTCAAGATTGAAATGAAAATATGAAAGTTTCAAATTGTTCTATATCACAAAACTATATGCAACTCATTAAAAATAGATTAAGATTCCAAAACCCCTTTGTAAAAAAATATTTATTTATTTAGAAAATAAATAAAAGTAGCAAAATATGCACTGGAAAGTGATGGTTCATGGAGTTTTAAAGGTTTACATTTTTGATGTAATTAGATGTACAATATGTATACCTTTTATTAAAGAAAATGGATAACATAAATGGATTACGTTAGACAAAATAAAGGGGGGGAAGGTAGGTGGATTTTCCGTAGCAATCTCCATCTGAAGAAAAGAAAAGCAATAATACACCTAACCAAAGGGCACATGCTTCAATAAACTCAGCAGAGTTCCAAAATCATTTTTAAAAGACAAATTCCAAGACAAATTCCTTGTGTGTCCAATCACACTTGGCCAATAAATAATTCTATTCTATTCTAAAAGGTCTTGAGCCTTGATTTTGATGGATAATTCTATTACTTAAAAAGTATAAAAATGTCAAAATAATCTGGTTTAAATACTTTTTGCTAAGAAACAGTATTTAAAAATGTTTCTTTTCTTTAAAAAAACCTAATTAGGTTCAGCACCATATGTGTCAATACTGAAAATATATATATATCTGAATTTTGAGTTTACCTTGCATATGTTGTCTGGTTAGAGACTGCTTAATGTCATCAGACAGGTAAGCTTTCTGTAAGTTCAGTGAGTTATTTCAGTGAATATGCTTGTGGATGTTGCTTGTTTGTACAATATTCTTTTAAATTAACCATCTAGAGTTTTTCCTCTCCATATAATTTTAGATACATAAATATAGATGATGATGATAGATAGATAGATAGATAGATAGATAGATAGATAGATAGATAGATAGATAGATAGATAGATAGATATCTGATAAACAGACAGACAGATGATACTTACTTGGGTGCACACATCAAAGTGAATCATGAAGTGGTTTGTACAGAGGCTTCAATGTGACTATCCCCGAGACCCCAAAAGCATTATGAAATTTATTCATTGCTATATTCATTTATGTGGAGTTTCATGCCAGTTCACAATAATATACACTATAATAGTGATAATGATGTTATCTATTCAGTCATGTCTGACGCTGGGTTCTTCTATGGGCCAGGTTCAGGGGCGGGTTGCTACCCCCATGGGCCACACTGCTGTGGGGGTAGCGCCGTTAAAATGACGAATGGCTCTGGAGCCACTGGCTCCGGGCCGCTCGTCATGGCCACCATTAAAAAAAAAAAATTAAAAAAAAAATCTCGCGCGAGCACGCTTGCCTAAACGACATTTCAGCAAAAGAAATCACCAAAATCTCGTGCAGTGCTGCTCCCCGCCATGCCTGCAATTTTTATCGGGAGGTGCTGGCCGGCAGGGAGAGAGGGAGCGGGTGGGGCAATCTAAGCTGGCTTCCCTCTCTCTGCTGGCCAGCACCTCCCGATAAAAGTTGTAGCCGTGCCCATGCAGCTTGGCAAGCTTTGTTTGCTGGGCCGGCTCCCCCTTTTCCTTCTCCCCCTGGCTCCTCCCGGGGAGGAGACGAGATGGCCGGCTGCGAGTGGGAGCTCCAGGGTGGAGGCTGCGGAGGCGGCTGGAGCCGGGGCGCCCTCCCCTGGCCAGGTCTCTCGACATCTTCCTATGTTGCACTACTTCTTTGAGTTTTTCGACACTCTGGCTGGTGTCAGCTCTGATAGTGTCCAGTCACTGTGTCCTTAGGCATGCTGGTTTCTTTTTACTGCTAATTTTTCCAAGTATAATTGCTTTGTCCAATGAATTCCCCTGCATTACATGGCCAAAATAAGTGAGATGCAGTTTTTGTGATTTGGCCTCCCAGTGGCATATCTGGTGTTATGAATTCCAGTACTTGCTTGTTAGTTTACCTTTACTATCCAAGGAATGCAATAACAGTGGTGATAACTAATTGTGAGCAAAATAATGGTTACATAAATGTTGTATAGAATAAAATAGAGAAATGATGTGAATGCAAGAGTTATAATAGTGATAGGTGACTGGTTAAAAAAAAACAATTATTCTATTCTTTATCTAGTTTTTCTCTGTGCCACACCTTCAAGCTATTGGGTTAGTGAGTGATAAACCACAGGACATTGACAAGTCTTGTTAAATTATTATGAGTCATATTGCTTGTTATGCTAAATTTTAGAAAGAATTGCTGCCACTTATAAATAAATCAGTTGTACCAATATATTCTGAAACCTTAGTTCCACAGAGGAATTGACAAGGCACGGCCATAGATCTATATAGCTAATCCTCAAACCGTCTGCTGTTACACATGGAAATATATTGGTTTCAGTGATATAATACAATAAGAAAGTATCAAAGTACTATTTTAACATAAGCTATGTGGTATTGGTTGCCCTGTGAGTCATTCATGGAGTGATTGGAGTTTTTACTCTAAGTAGGTGAAGGGATGATAACATAGATTAATCTATCTCTGCCATCTCTTTTCTTGGCACATTGTTTCTTTTAGTAACTTTATCAAGCATGGCAGACAATGAAAAATGGAAACCTTAGAACTTGGTGTTTCCTGACCTTCTCAAATACTGTCATTTTCATCTTGACATGATCAATTGTGTAGCATCTGGCATTTGACTCTTGAGTGAGAATTATGTCTGGTAAGAGGTGGGAGAAGTAAGATCTGGATGTTTTTGAACATATGCTCAAAAGAATGGTCAATCTTAAGAGTCTCTTACTTTGTACTTTTAGTTGCAGACATGTGTAGTAGAATGTGAGTGAACACTGAAGAAAGTCTTTATCTAGCATTTTCAAGGTTATCCTTAATGGAGTCAAGAATTTCTTAGTGATGCACAATCAGTACAGTAATTTCTTTTGGCTAATGAAACTGAGGAAATAGAAACCTTCACCTCATGCATCAGTGAGAAAAAAGGAAGGAAGAATTAGAGTGGCAGAGCAGAAGACAATTATCACCTGTCTTACTGATGTGTTTTAGATTCTGCCTCAAACTCCTCATTGTTCTGAAACTAAAGGGATGAAATTTTATCTGTTCTTCTTTGAATGTCTTTGTATTCACCCTATATGCTAATAGCAAATTTATTTTCACTCTGTAGATCCTTACATAACCAGAACTGCATCATCCTTGCTATTCAGGGAGCTATAACTGAGTTTTAGAGTTGTTTCTCCTCCAAAAAATAATAGATAAATAGCTGTATGGAGAAAACATAAAATGTAGGTGTACTTTATTTTCTCTTTGCAAAGAATGGAAAGGGAAAATCATTCTCTTTTTTGTATTTTTGGTTGAAAGGGGAGATAAATCACTTCTATTTGACCAATTTGATAGAATACCAAATAAGTACAACTTTTTGTAATCTGAACCTAGAATTGACAAAACTCTCTTTAAGTATCAATTCTCTAATTCAAATTTAATCAGGTTAACAGGTTACCATAAGCATAGTACCTCGAGGTCAAGGAGACAGATATTTGAGATTAACCTCTGAGAAAGGCATTTTTTGAAATCATGTCACACTGCTGCTCCATAAAAGTAGGGGTGACAGATTTGACTCTTCAACAATTTTACCAGATTGAATAAAAATAATGTCAACACATACATATTTTTACATAATTGGGATATTTAAAAAGATGGTACAGGAAAATAGGACCTGAAATGTGCTCCTCTTTCATCTGCATCTCCACATAATCATGATTCACCTGCTTCTGCCAATGATGGGACAGCTTATTCATGAAAGAACTCCACACTTTGTTTCTTCAACCAGATTCTGAGAGCCTTCCATCTTTGAGTTAAACAATCTCCTTCAATTGAGTTAAACAGGAATTTAAAAAATAAAGGTATTCCTCTAATTTTGATAAAGTGGAACTTGTAGGGTGCCAGGCCTGGCATGTTGATGGGGAAGATAATGACATCCAACCTTTTATTGCTTTCTGAATGCCGCTTGAGGTATGAGGTCTATCATTCTCATGTTGCAGCAAAAACTCCTTTTTATCCTTCAATACATGCTTATATGTTGTTTTGAATGTTGCAGTTGTTATACTTTGAATAGATAGTAATACAAGGTTCAAGAAAATCCATGTGACTAACACTATTTGCATTCCCAAAACCTGTAACCATGAGATTTCTTGCCAAACCTTGTGTTCTGAAAAGGTTTATCACAGATAAAGCTTTGTGATAATATTCTAAAGTCCAATACTTTATTTCTGACTCATAATGATGCACCCATGTATCATTAGCACATGAAATTATTTACTTTGATTTTCATAACATGATAACAATTGTAGGAAAATTTCAAATTTAAAACTTTTATCTCTGCTGTCATCTGCTTAGTCATGATCACACAAACCAGCTCTTTTTTCTTCACATCTTTACATTACATTTATTGGCCTAGCAACATACAGTACTCATATCAACACAGTCCTTACTATAAACTAGCTGAAGCACGAGAATGTTAATGCATGCTGATATTGCTTCACTATAAAGCACACAGTTTGAATGAAAAATAATGCCTCCAATCAGGGGCGGTTTCCTACTTACCCGAATTACCGGAGCGGCTGCGCGCGC
>JANHGD010009286.1:118365-131706 GCA_027560375.1 Imantodes cenchoa | reverse complement strand
TTGTGGGTGTGGGACAGGGGAATGAACTTTAAACTGGAAGGAGAAACCCTGGGAAATCAGATTCGGGTTTCCCACAGTTGTACCAACATGGCTCTGGGAATCAATTGGAACTTTGAGGAAACTTTTGCCTTGGACTCTGATTTCAACTTAGATGTTATTTGGAACTCTGACACTGTGATTCACTTAAGAATGGTGGCAAGAAACATCGTAAAATAGGGGGAAACTCACTTAACAAATATCTCACTTAGCAATAGAAATTTTGAGCTCAATTCTGGTCATAAGTCAAGGACTACCTGTATATATGACAGTTCTGGTGTTTTGGAGTCATGTGATCACCATCTGTGACCTTCCCAGGCAGATTCCAACAAGCTAAGTCAATGGCGAAAGCCAGATTCATTTAATAGCTGCAATGAACTGCAGCTTAACAACCGTGGCAAAAAAGGTGGTAAAATGAGGGTTACACTTAACAACCACCTTGCTTAGCAATGGAAATGTTGGTCTCAATTTTGGTCTTAAATTGAAGACTACCTGTACACAAATGAGATGAACTGATGAACAGAAAAATAAAAGGCTTGAAATTGACAGACTCATAAAAATGAGAAACTGGTGCAAACCAAAATAATAGATTTGCCCATTCTTCTGGACACTTAGGCCAAGCCTGTGTACCTTTGGGCCACATCAGAACAGCCTCCAATCTTAGAACTCTGGAAATGGTGAGAGAAACTTTCTGTAAATCTAGCAGGATTCGATTTAGTTTGGGCTCTGTTCCCTTCCCAACACTCAATTAGAGAAGGTTACAAAATACGGTTTATATTCCAAATTGAAAGCTCAAGATGGTTCAGGATAATTAGGAACAGATTGCCATGTACATGAGACACTATGGATCTTCTTGGCAGGCTTGGTGCAAATCGAAACCCTTTGTGAAGTTGTATTCCCAATCTGTTGTTCTCAAGGGTTGGCAAAGTGAAGGCCAGAGTAACTGTGCCAAAAGGAGGAGGAGGAGGAGGAGGAGGAGGAGGAGGAGGAGGAGGAGGAGTGGGAGGAGTGGGAGGTGATGGGGAAAATGGCACAGTGGGAAACGGAGAAGGACATCTCCCCTGGATGAAGAAATCACTTCAAATGACACTACATCCCTAACTATTAACTAAAGTCCAAAGTCTAAAGTGTAAGAATCCAAACTAAAATATGGTTGAGAACAGACCTCTGAAGTCTAGCGGAATCCAACCTCCATTCAGAATGAGTTCCACTATTAAGTTGCTCCTTTTGGATGCTCCTTTCCATGCTCAATACCAGTGTTTCTCAACCTTAGCAATCTAAGATTGGTAGACTTCAACTTGTCTCAGATTGAGGAATCTTCCTCTCCTACTTTCTAGAACAGGGGTCTCCAACCTTGGCCACTTTAAGACTTGTGGACTAACTGCCAGAGTTCCTCAACTAGCTCTGGGTATTGAAGTCCACAAGTCTTAAAGTGGCCAAGGTTGGAGACCCCTGTTCTAGAAGACAGAAAGAGAGAGCTGCATACTCTTGCAGGGACAAATGCAAGGAAATTTCTCTTGGCAATAAAGAATGTGTTCAATAACTGCAGTAGTGCCCTAGACTCCACCTGTATAGAATGTACTAAGTTTACAGAATAACTGAATAACAGAGTTGGAAGGGACCCTGGAGATCTTCTAGTCCACCCGCCCTGCTAAAGCAGGAAAGCCTATACCATTTCAGACAAATGGTTGTTCAATCTCTTCCTAAAAACCTCCAGTGTTGGAGCACCCACAATGTCTAAAGGCAAGCCGTTCCACTGGTTAATTGTTCCAACTGTCAAGATCGCTTGGGCTAATCTTGGTTGCAAGGTGGGTGTATGGCTTAGCCTATTGGGTAAATCCCAGTTGGCTAATCTGCTTGATGGTTCAAATGTAGTGAGAATCTAGTCAGGATGCATTAATTCAGAAACTACCTGAAATATGTTGTGTAAATGGGTTCAGTGCAGAATTGAACCTTGCTCAGGAAGGAGAGGCTGAAAAGAGTAGGTGGGACTGCATCGTAGATGCCAGGTTCAGGAACTATTTTCTTAGTCAAAGGACAGAAATTTGGGGGAAGGTTTTCAAGAAAAAAATACTGTCAGGAGAAGATTCCCAAAATCAAACTTAATTGGTTTGAAATCAGGCACGGAGCAGCCCCAAAAAAGAGAGAATCAGCTACTGAGGTGATTCAGTGGTTAGAGTGCCGTACTGCAGGCCACTGAAACTGACTGCTAGTTCAGCAGATCAAATCTCACCAGGCTCAAGTTTGACTCAGCCTTCCATCCTTCCAAGTGAATAAAATGAGGATCCAGGTTGTTGGGGGCAATATGCTGATTCTGAATCGGTGAAGATCCCAGAGGATGAAATGATAATTTTTTTTCTTTCTTTTTTCTTTTTTTAAATATAGCAAAATGAGTATGAAATATACCCGGAGTTAAGAGCGATGTATGGGGATTTTAAAGATTGATTAATGTATAATTAAATATTTTATTGTAATGCTGGAAAATATATGGTATATTGCAATATGTATGATGTGTTTGGAAAAAATAAAAAATTCTCTGAAAAAAATATATGCTGATTCTTTAAACCGCTTAGAGAGGGCTGTAAAGCACTATGAAGCAGTATATAAGTCTAAATGCTATTGCTATTGCTACTTCTGGACCAATTTGGGACAAAAGAAAGCATTGCAAAGTAAGTCAAAAAATCCAACATGGTGGCTATGAAAATCCACTCTGTTTTTTATATGGAATCTGTAACAGAGCTTAAAAAATGAGTTTCAGTTGCATTGTTGCAGCCTCTATTATTATTATTTTTACCCTTCCAAAAATGCTCCTTCAGGGCAGGACTCAAGATTTTTCAGAGCTTTATAGCTGACCCTTGAAATGGATCCAGTCATCCAGTGGGTTTTTGCACAGTCTTTGACAACTCTAACTAGTTAAATTAAATCAAAGAAGCAATCAGCAAAATTGAGTGTTAAGTTTTCCCAGACTCAATTCCTTTAGGCTGAAACGCTGAAATCTTCCCAGATTCATCTAAATACCCTGCTTGTATTTTTAAAAGGAAACAAAAGACAAGCCGCATGAGCATTCAAAACTAGCTTGTCAGGGAAATAAACAAGGTCAAAATTCTCCTCCTTCACATGCTGATTTACTAGATGTAGGACATTCTGTTCACATAAGAGAAAATACATGTTCCTATTACTCCCAGCATGAAATTCTGCAACCCAGGGGAAAAAAATAATTCTGTTTTCCCGAATGTATAAACAAAGAGTTAGGTAAAGTGGTGGGGTCCACGGATACTTGTAGCTCACAAAATTTCTGGTGTAGGGATAATAGAGTTAATAATAACAAAACAACATGATTTGTTATTTCAGGCAGTCCTCAACTTACGACCATTCGTTCAGCAACCATTCAAAATTACAACAGTACTGAATAAAAGGACTTACAATCCATGCCTGAAGTTACAGCCGTTGCAGCCACCTTGCAGTCACATGATCAAAATTTGGCTGCTTGGCATTTACCACCCCAGCGGGTGCTTCAAGTCCTCCAGGGGCGGGTTCCTAAATTTTTTACTACCACTCTGTGGGCGTGGCTTATTTTGTAGGTGTGGCTTGCCAGTCATGTGACCAGGTGGGAGTGGCCAGCCCAGCATTTAGCAAAAGGTATGATTGCAAGGAATCAGCAGAAATGTCCCAGTTCTAAGGGGGAAATGCTTCGTTTACCCTCTGATCTGTTCAAGACGAGACAAAATGAAACAAGACAAGAAGGGACTCAACTCTTTCCTCTTTGGAAAACTTGCAGAAAGGCAGTGCATGTGCAATAGACATTTAAAAAAAATAAAATTTAAAAAATGTTTTTAAAAAGATGGCGGCACCCAGGAACCGGTAACCAACTGGACCGGGACGGGTGACGTCACCAGCAAGCTGCTACCAGTGCGGGTGCACTGGACCGCACTGGTAGGAACCCACCCCTGGTTCTGTACCTTTTTTCTGATTTTAAAGGTTCTTAAAGCTCCAAAACCCTCTGTAATTTACTGCAAGCTTATAAATTGAATCAGACAATCTTAATCTTTAAATGGTGTGGGCTGCCCATCCTGTAGACTCCCTTTATAAGGTGCTATAGTGTGTCTAAAAATGGCTGGCGTTACATTCCTCCCCATTTAAACTCAGTGAAATGACAGAAAGTAGCTTTTTTTGTTCTGTTTTATTATGAACTTGGCACTACTTAAAAGGCTTTTTAATTGTGCCTGCTGTTTGAGCTTTTCATGGTTTTTACAGCTAAAATGAGCTCAGAAGAAGCTTATCTTCCTTTAAACCTGTTTATTTGCATCTTCATGTATTAGATGGAGGAGTGGGGGGGGTGTCTTACAAAATCCCTGTTCAACAAAAAGATTGACAACCTTACCCTCCAAAACTGCATTCGGCGAGCAACGGTCAGAGAGGCTGACAGTTCCCTTTGGAAGACCCTAATCATAGAACCTGATAGATTTTCATGCGTAAGGTAATTCCTAATGAAGGAAAGTTTAGTTTAGTTAAGGGGGCTTTTGACACAGCTGGCTATTGCAAGCAATTTCTTCTCCTTGTAGGTTAGATGGAGAAAAGAGAGGAGAGGAGAGGAGGTGAACAGGTTTCAATAGTTGCTTCTTTGCCCAGCAGCAGAGGTGGGTTTCAGCAGGTTCTGACCAGTTCTGGAGAACCGGTAGCGGAAATTTCGAGTAGTTCGGAGAACCTGTAGTGGAAATTTTGAGTAGTTCAGAGAACCGGTAAATACCACTTCTGACTGGCATCGCCCCCATCTATTCTCTGCCTCCCAAGTCCCAGCTGAGGAAATGGGGACTTCTCCTGAAGTGGGATGGGAATGGAGATTTTCAGTATCCTTCCCCTGCCACGCCCACCAAGCCACACCCACAGAACCGGTAGTATTAAAAAATTGAATCCCACCACTGCCCAGCAGGGTTGAAATCTCATTTTGGGCTCCCCTAACAAGTTAAAAAAAAACTGCTCCTGTTCCCAAGCTGTGGTTGAATTTCCTGGCACAACGTATTAACGGCTTCTGCTGAAATGAAACCCAAGGTCTTGCAGAACTGAAAAGTGTTTGAAGTCAAAGTTGAAGTGTGTTCAGTCCACTCAGGGAGACAATTGAAAGCACACTTTCTCATAACACCATCTGGCAGGTACCGGCTTCTGCTTGCCCTTTACAAGAATGGACAGAAGCCTGGATCTTGTGCCATGTGAGAACAGGTGGATTTGTATTTTTTGAAGAAACGGTAGAAATAAGGCAGAAGCACATTATTACTCTTTTGTAAGAAACCCAAGAGATGTTTGCTAATGCTACAAAATCAGTTCTAGGGGATTGCCCCCACAACTACAGAATGGTGCTAGTAATTATACAACTTTCCCTAACAACTGGCTGTAGCTATTGATAGGATTCCCTTAAGAACTGAAATAGAAAATGCATACCTGACATATTAACCATGGAAATCAATTTGACAATATTTCTTCTTCTGTCGGAAGAATGCCTGGGTTTTAAACATTATTATGTTTGGTTGAAGAGCCAGAATTGGCAGAAAACCCATATTGGGGTCAGGATTGGGGAATCTGCAACTCTTCTGATGCTGCTTAACCACGCTAGAACAGCTCCAAGGATGTGTAGTTCCACAACATCTGAAGAGCCGCATGTTTTTTTGCCTTTGATTTCAATATTAGGTCAGAGGTCAGGTTTAGTTTAGCTGCAGTAGCTTTCACTGAAAATGAACATGACATGTCAGTTTTCTTAACTAATAGCTATTTTTCTCTCTCTCTCTCTTTGTCTCTCTTCCTTCTCTCCTTGGCAGGCCTGTGACGGAGGATTAGACAACATTAGTGGAGTCATGCTTCACACAGCCATATCTTGCTGGCAGCCATTTCTAAGTCTGGCTGTGCTGCTCCTTTTCATAGGCTCCACCCTAGGTTGCCCAGCTCGCTGTGAATGCTCGGCGCAGAATAAGTCTGTCAGTTGTCACCGGAGGCGCCTGATTGCCATCCCTGAGGGCATCCCCATAGAGACTAAAATCTTGGATCTTAGCAAAAACAGGCTAAAAAGTGTAAATCCGGAAGAGTTCACAGCTTTCCCTTTGCTTGAAGAGATAGATCTGAGCGACAACATCGTGGGCAATGTGGAGCCCGGGGCCTTTAACAGCCTATTTAATTTGCGTTCTTTGCGACTGAAAGGGAATCGTCTGAAGCTGGTCCCTTTAGGAGTCTTCACCGGCTTGTCAAACTTAACAAAGCTGGATATTAGCGAGAACAAGATTGTCATCCTGCTGGATTACATGTTCCAGGATCTGCACAACCTCAAATCCCTTGAGGTTGGGGATAATGATTTGGTTTACATCTCCCACAGGGCCTTTAATGGATTGCTCAGCCTGGAGCACCTCACTCTGGAAAAATGCAATCTAACAGCTGTACCAACAGAGGCCCTTTCCTACCTTCACAACCTCATCAGCCTGCACCTGAGACATCTCAATATCAACCTGTTGCCTGCGTATGCCTTTAAGAGATTGTTCCACCTGAAAAACCTAGAAATAGATTATTGGCCTATGCTCGACACGATCCCTGCCAACAGTCTATACGGCCTGAACCTCACTTCTCTCTCTGTTACCAATACCAATTTGTCCACTGTCCCTTATGCTGCTCTGAGGCACCTGGTTTACCTGACCCACCTGAATCTTTCCTACAATCCCATCAACACAATCGAATCCGGCATGCTTGCAGATGTGTTGCGCCTGCAAGAGTTGCACATAGCAGGGGCCCAGCTGCACGCCATTGAACCTCATGCTTTCCAAGGCCTTCGATTCCTCCGCGTGTTAAACGTGTCCTATAACCTGTTGGAAACTCTGGAAGAGAATGTGTTCCATTCCGTCAAATCCCTGGAAGTTCTCTGCATAAGCAACAATCCGCTGGCTTGCGACTGCCGCTTGCTTTGGATCTTACAAAGGCAGCCCATGCTGCAGTTTGGTGGCCGGCAACCCATGTGTGCCGGTCCAGACAGCGTCAAAGAGAGGCCGTTTAAAGACTTCCACAGCACTGCCCTTTCTTTCTACTTCACTTGCAAGAAGCCCAGGATCGGTGAAAAGAAGCTGCAGTACTTGGTGATTGAAGAAGGGCAGACGGTGCAATTCTCCTGTCATGCAGAGGGAGATCCTCAGCCGACCATCGCCTGGTTGACACCGCGACGGAGACTGGTCACCGCAAAATCCAGCGGGAGAGCGACGGTGCTCGGAGACGGTACACTTGAGATCCGTTTTGCCCAAGATCAAGATAGTGGGATTTATGTTTGTGTGGCCAGCAATGCCGCTGGAAATGACACTTCCTCAGCCACCCTCACCGTCAAGGGGTTTGCCTCAGATCGTTTTCTTTACGCCAACAGGACTCCTATGTACATGACAGATTCCAATGACACCAGTTCCAATGGAACCAATGTGAATACATTTGCTCTGGACCTTAAGACAATACTGGTGTCGACGGCCATGGGCTGTTTCACCTTCCTTGGGGTTGTTTTATTTTGTTTCTTACTACTTTTTGTCTGGAGCCGTGGGAAAGGCAAGCATAAAACCACCATCGACCTCGAATACGTCCCCCGTAAAAACAATGGCGCAGTGGTGGAAGGGGAGGTTTCAGGACCACGCAGGTTCAATATGAAAATGATTTGATGGTTGTGCTCTAGCGTTATTAATTTTGCCCCTTTCCTTCTTCTGTGGCATTCGAACCAATTCAACCCAGCTTGGCAAAGTAAGGAGGCCAGGCTGGAAGCAGGCTCCGCTCGGCCGCCACCGTGTCAAGCGGTAGATGGAAATCAAAGAGACTATCTCAGATTGTACAGCAGAGCCTCGGGTTTCGAGGTGGTGTGAGTGAGAGGGCTTTTTCCTTTTTATTTTTTTTTTGCAGAGTTTGGCATACGGCACTAATTGTTTGCATTGCAAATGTTATGGCGTTCTGGGGATTTCAGGAACAAACGGTCGGCTCCTGGACACTTATTGGAAACATTTTTACCACTACAAAGCAAACAAACAAACAAAAAAGAATCCCTACAGTATAGGATTTCATATTTTAAATGTGAGAAAGAAAGAGAGAGACAGATTTGTTTACAACCTACTCTGCAGTAAAAATTTGTATCTATAGCTCATTTGCTAAATCCTTGCATCTTTACTTTCTGGTTGGTTCAGCACTGCAAAAATTAATGTATTACTGTAATATGTACATATATGTGTGTATGCATTACAGTAATACACACACACACACTATGTATAGTTTAAAGCAATACAGGTGAGACATTGTGTTCCATCCACAGTGACTGATCCAAGTGTGACATCCCTCTTCCCAAATTTCTAAGTCAAATTTCAAAATTGGACTTCTGAAATAATTAGAGACGATAGTGTCTGAGATTTGAAGTGACATCCAAGACATGAAGGAAATAACCAAATCTGGAAGAATTTGTGGGATGCTATTGGGGTTCTCTTCGTGTAAAGAAAAGGCACAGGCTTAATTTTAATATAAAATGGATTCTAAAAACATATATGTGGGATCACGCTAGAACAGTTTACTGTAAAAAGGTGGAGATCTAACCTTGACCGCTTTTGGAGGCATAAAATTTGGCAGATCACACCTGAAGGACAAACCCTTTTGTTTTTATCATGCCCTGCCAAACACACCTTCATCCACCACCATTGCCATATCTGTTTCAATTTCTAGCCTATTGTTTAGAAAAGGTGAACTTGTCCTAGGAAAATGAACCAGGGCAGTGTATCCTGTCACTTGCTTAGGAAAAAAACTGTCAGTGTTGCATTTATGGAAGCAAATGAAAAAAGTACCAAAAAAATGGGGGGATAGAAATAGGTCCTCCCTGATGCCAAGAAACTAAATTTGGTTCAAGAACAGGAGATACCACTCACTCGTGTTGGTTTTACAGATTACTAGAGTTGGAAGGGATCTTGTAGGTCATCTAGTCCATCTAGTTTCCTTCAGGCCACATTATTGCCAAACTACAATGTCAGTTTTGTATTTATCGGTGGTGAAGGCTGAACAACAGAATTCTCCTGCTGTGTCTTCTTCATGCAAAGATGTCCTGGTTACTTGACCCTGTAAGAAAAACAAACCATAAAGGTACTGTTTCTTGTTTTCAATATAGCGAGAAAGCAAAAAATTGAGAGTTGGGAAGCGAGCCTCTTTTGGGTTCTGTAAAACACAACCTGATGAATTTTAAGAGCATTTTGCTTTTTTTTTAAACTTAATCCCTTGCAACACGTATATGAGAGTCGGACGCCCAGCGTGAATAAGCACCTGCTAAGGAAAGTGATGTATGTCTTTGGCATTAAAATTCAAAGCAGAGTTAGGGAAATATTTGCCTGCAAGGTATTTGGAGTAATTTCCCACAATTCCTTTCACGGGACACACTAATTGATGGAAGTAGTCCAAAGGGAGAAAGAACAAAGGCGCCCCTCCAATTATACACTCCATTCAATGGAGTGTAATGGGAATATATAATGGGCTTTATTGTGTGTGTGTGTGTGTGTGTGGAGAGAGAGGGGGAGAGAGAGAGGAGAGAGAGAGAGAATATTTCCCCAAGGAATAATCATGTCTGCTATTTGATATTGTTGAACATCATGGTTGCCATTGCTGAAAAGAATCGTTGAAGAACATGGCTGCCACTGCTGAAGAGAAGAAACATTCAGGGTAAGCTGGTGGTTCAGAAATTAGACTATGCAGAAAGGGCCGAGTCCTCAGTGCCACTAAACATTCCTTTGGGAGACTGCCATGTGTGGTATAGGTTTGTGATATTTTCTCTTCCCTGCCACAGGTTCAAGGGCAATCAAGCAAAGTGGGGGGGGGGGAAATGACTGTGTGAACTAGCTTTAGAAAGGCAAAGGCTTAATTCTTTAAATTTGTATTAATTATTGTTAGAAAGTCATCACCCTTTAATTGTTCATGTTGCCAATTGCCTACTTACATTTACTTGCCTCCCCCCAATGAGGAAGTCCATACAGGCAGGGATAGATTGGAACCTGGGAATAATATGTACAAGGCAAACTTTCTTGAGCTGTTTATTTTTATTTATGTGTTAGCTGTTTGTTTGTTTGTTTTTATTTATGTGTTCACCCTCTCAAGATAATAAAGAAGCACTACGGGTTAATACTGGTATGACAAAATGGAGATGCTGTGTTCTGTTGCTTGTTGAACTTCAACTCCCTGAATTCGTAGAGTCGCTATAATGATTTGGAGGTTCTGGGAGTTGTGGTCCCAACAAGTTTATGGGACATTGGCTAGAGAAAGCTGTTCTCATACATTCATATTTTCCAAGTCTTTATTATATCCTTTATTCCAATGTTAAAATATTTGATATTTAAAATGGTATGCTTCTGTGGAGAAGTACAACATACGAGGAGCAGATGAGATCTTTAAAAGCCATGAGTAGGATTTTAAAACACTTTTATAAAAGATATGTATCCAAATGTTAGCTCTGATCTTTCCAGGAATGTAAATAACTTTAACATATTGCCTACAGTTGAGATTCTGAAACAATTGCAGTGCATTTCCACTCAATTTCATATGTGGTTTTTTTTTTCAAAAAAATCTAGAATGTAATAAAATGAAATTATAGGTTGCGCTGTTTGTTTTCCAATCAGTTTAGCAGCATTTGGACAATTGGTTACCTTATCAGTGGAAGACAAATTCGGCAATGCTTGATGTATATTTTCAGATCAGTAAATAGATTTTTCCTATCATGATGGTCTTACATCAGACACGCTTACCTTTGCAGAAATGCTGGCACATCTTTCCCAAAACATTATTAATTATTTTCAGAGATACCCAAAGTGTCCAGGGGTGGGTTCAGACCGGTTCGTCCGAACTCTGGTGACATCACGGACCCGGTTTGGTCAGTGCCGGTCCTTGGGCGCCGCCATCTTTTTAAAATTCTTTTTCTTTTAAGCATGCGCAGAAGCCGAGTTTCCGACACCATGCATGTGGTCGCCATCTTGTTTTTTGCTTTTTAAATAATAATAATAGTTATTATTATTGTTGTTGTTGTTGTTATTATTATTATTATTATTATTATTATTTTCGGCACTGCGCATGCACGCGCCCACAAAGAATGCGCACGCCCATGAGGCATGCCCACACGGTGAAGGACGAAGCAAACCGGTAGCAAGGTAAGTTAGAACCCATACCTGAAAGTGTCCCGTTATTTGTTTTAGCATAACTTTTTATGGAGAGGGTTTTAAATTAGGGTGTGCCATAGGAACAGTTTGAATACAGACTTAATAATACAATTAACTCATTTGATATGGCTATGGTCATTATAAATAAATACTCCAAATCATGCCATTAAACACATCTGCACATCACCATCTAGCTATTAGAATTGCAGGTTTAGCTCCAATTTCATTGTTAATGCTGTAACAGGTCACTCAGCAGGGAATGAAGCCGAAAAAGTATCAAACAGTCATTTGTTTCTCTATCTAAAACAGTGCTTTTTCATACTTGGCAGCTTTAAAAAATGTAGACTTCAACTCCCAGAATTCCCCAGCCAGCACATTGGCTGAGGAATTCTGGAAGTTGAGGCCCCATTCATCTTAAAGTTGCCAAGTTTGAAAAAAAAGATAGATCTAAAAGATTTAGAGCAATCCAGAAAGAAGTTATATAAAAATGAATGAGGACATCTTAAAACAGCTCCACTCAAGTCAAGGTGTATTTCCAAAGACAGCAAATTATTTTGGCACATACAGCAGAAAGAAACAGAGAAACATCTCACCTAGTTAGTGTCCAAAGTAACTAACTAACTTTGGCTGCCTGAGACATCTGCCACATTCTGTCTCATAACAGTGCCAGAAATTCAAGTTGCTGGGTGGATGTGCATTTACTGGTCTTTGAGCAACCTTGGACATTACAGTATTGCAAAAGACAAGATAATTATATATCTCACACTTTATATTGCTGTGCTCCTTCTGTGAGGTCCAAAATGGAAAAATGCATTTCTGAACTCCGGAACTTAAGGCAATATCAGCATATGTCTACCAAGAAATATACAAGAAGTCAGCAATAAAACTAAATCTAAGACAGTTGAAATACAAATATTAGCATTTCCTCCTATTTTCCCAGAAAAATGTGTAACTGCTTTCAATATTGCTCTACTAGGGCTTAGCTTTTCAGTGAAGTCCCATTCAGAAATAAATGATTGATGGAACAGAATGGTCACGATCCCGGATTACTTCAAAGCCTGTCAATATCAATAATATCAGAAAAGAAAGTAGAGGATTTTGGACATTTTCTCCATATTAGCTATCTCTTTCTAGTCTTTATAAAGACAGTGGAATTTCATTAACTCCAAAGCAGATCAGATATGGCTTTCAAGAACGATATGAGTTGTGTAAATCCATTCTACTTTCATGTATATAGGAGAAATAAACAAAAGAGAGAGGAAATAGGATTGAATATCCCATTGAAGACATTTGCATTGATTTCTTCCTTGAAATTATCATTTTCTATTACCAGCTGAATTATGAATAATTCTTTTTTTCTTATTCCTTTTTAATGACACTTTTTCTATTGCTGATATAATCCTTTTAGCAGGAGTTTATTTCTGCTGAAATTATTGTCGAGGCAAACTTAATTCCAAATAGCAGATACGTTTTTCTTCACTTTTTAATGGCAAACTCACACAGGTTCATAGATCGTTAGAATTCTGTCAATAATCACCAGTGTTGCATATATGGTTAACTGGTAATTGCTAAACCAGACAAGATGAAGCTTATGTGGCATGAGAATTTCTACTGCAATTTAAAACGGATTAAAACATATTACAATGATGGCTGAAATATCGGATATTTCCCTGTTTCTTTCCAATTTATTTTCGTAAACATCCTTGAGAAATAAGAAAGTGGGCCTATTTCCAATCTTTGTTTTTTATCCCTTTTCCCCAAGAATCTATTCCTGTATGGTGTATTTTCTGTTGATTCAAGAAATGTTCAGTTTAGTTAAGAAACCACACTCATGTGTTTGTTTTTTAAAGCAAGTTATAAAATACATCTGTGAGCAATTGTTTGCTTTATTTTGTGATACATGTTAATCCAGACAGTTGAGTCTTGTTCTTTGTAGACCAGTCAATGCACCAAAGTTGACCAGCTGAAACAGAGTAAACCTAGGTGGGAAGCAGGGGTGAAATCCTCCTGGTTCGCTGTCGGTTCTTCTTCGCGGTAGAGCCGATGGAGCAGGCAGTGCGAAGAGTGCGCGAGGCTCCGCCCACCCGCCCGTTCCCTTCCATTTGGGTTCCTTTACCCTCTGCGCATTCACAGA
>JANHGD010009275.1:252157-263185 GCA_027560375.1 Imantodes cenchoa | reverse complement strand
CAATTCAACGAGGCTTTACCGGTTGTATTGGTTTGTGATGCATCACCTTTTGGGGTGGGGGCGGTATTAAGCCACAGGTTGCCAAATGGGGGGGAAGCCCCCATTGCATATTTTTCAAGGACCTTGTCTAGTGCTAAATGGAACTATGGCCAAATAGACCGGGAAGCAGTGGCTGGGGTGAAACGTTTCCATGAATAGCTGTTTGGGCGAACTTTTGAGCTGGTCATGGATCATCAGCCTTTATTAGGGCTACTCGCAGGGAACAAGCCCACATCGGATGCAATGCCACCCAGAATGCTACGATGGTCCTTGTTCCTTTCCGCATACACATTGACTTACAGGCCTGGAAAGGCCAGGGGCAACGCTGACGCGTTAAGCCGCTGCCTGCTACCGGACTTGGTGGATGACCCCACTCCAGGTGTTCCAGTACTACTAATAGACATGGCAGGCCCAGGCCTGATCACAGCGGCGGACATGGCAGCAGAATCGGAGAAAGACCCAGAATTCCGGACTATTCTTAACTGGGTGAAGAGAGGGTGGCCACCAGGGCCGTTTAAGCCCAGCCTCTTACCATTTGCAAAGAGACAACATGAGATTGCAGCGCAGGGGGGTGTTTGTTATGGAGGGAGAGGGTCTTTGCTCCTCTGTTGCTTTGAGAGGATATACTAAGGGCATTGCATGAGGGGCACCCGGGGATGGTAAGGATGAAAGCACTGGCACAGAGTTATGTGTGGTGGCCAAACATGGACAAAGACATAGAAGATTGGGTGGCCAGGTACCAGGAATCCACTCTGTACCAGGAATCCAGGGCAGCCCCTCCCAGGTCCCCAGTGCTGGAGTGGGAACAACCAAGGCCCCATGGTCTCGCATACATCTTGATTTCGCGGGTCCGTTTCAAGGGCAAACATTCCTAGTAATCATCAATGCATATTACAAGTGGCTAGAAGTAGCCCTAATGCCAACCACCACGTCGGAAGCTGTTGTCAGGATACTAAGAAAAATTTTCACTACACACGGCATACCAGACACAGTTGTTTCAGATAATGGCCCACAACTAACACCCACAGAATTTGAAGGGTTCCTGGCGAGCCAGGGAATCAAGCACACCCTGATAGCTTCCTTCAAACCCAGTAGCAACAGGTTGGCAGAATGCACAGTATGGGCCACAAAGGTGGCCTTGAGCAGATTAGGCCCAGGGGATTGGCAGGCCAGAATTGATAAATTCCTAGTTGTACAACACATTACCCCAATAACCACAACGAGGAAAAGCCCTGCAGAGCTACTCATGGGGAGGAAGCTCCGGTCGGTATTAGATAGATTACACCCCCACTATATCACCACGAAAGATAGGGGCCCTAGAGAGGACATCCGAATGTTCCCCATACACACTGCAGTTTATGCGAGGAATTTCGCCTCGGGCCCCCAATGGTTACTAGGGGAAATTTTAGAAGTAACAGGACCAAAATCGTATATAATAGGACTAAGGGATGGCCATAGATGGCGGCGACACATTGAATAGTTAAGGGAATGCCACCCACTAAACGCTGACTGGGAGGAGGCCCCCGAACCTAATAGTGTTCTCCCTACAGATCACTCTGTAGGCCTGAGTCATGTATCTTTTGATGTCGGGGCGACACCCAGTGACATCGGAGACTCCAGCGATGACGATCCAGGCCTCCAGAGTTTGAGTTTCCAGCAGGTTCCACAGAGGGAGCCAGAGAGGGAAAACACGTCCTCTCCGGCTCAACCCAACAGAAAGAATGAGCTACGTAGGTCAAATAGAACAGTCATGCAACCAGTGTATTTAAATGACTACCTATGCTAAACTAAGGGGGGAGGGATGTTGTGTCTTAGGCTGAAATTTTCACTCCAGTCCGACCAAGCAGGTTCGTTCTGATTGGTCCCCCCGCCTAGCTTGCTGATTGGCTCCCAGTTTAAAGGGCGCTCTATTTAAACCGGGGCCTTTCCGCGGCTAGGCAGAGCTGTATACATTCACTACAATAAAAAGGCTGAAGTTACTCTTTGCGCCTACTTCCTTTCTTTTCGCAGGATTCAACAAAATGATGATTCCACATGCATCAAAATACTTTCCTGGAATTATGAAAGAATACTGTTCCTTCAATGGCATCAATGAAGGAGCCAACAAAAATCAGCCAGCCAGCCAGCCAGCCAGTCAGCCATAGCCTTAGACAGCACAGAACTGTGTCCATGAGTAATCAGTGAGCATTTATAAATTTATCTTTTAAATTTAACATTTATAGATTTATTGTAATTTTGTCTCAAATATTTATTGATTTCTTATCAATAAATAACATTTGAGACAAAATTACAATAAATCTATAAAAGAACTTGACTAGAACCTATGAGTAAAATCCAAAACAAGCCATCTATGTCTAGATGGTAAAGCAAGATAGTATCTAAACTTAAATAAAATGTGATAACCTCTAAAATGACAAAAATGTGACAACATCTAAAATTTACATAGAGCGATGATATCTATGTGGGATATTCAGGGAGAGAAGGAACATAATGTATACACGAAAGGATGGCACTTGGTATTATTAAGTGTAGTTGCAGTTGGCATTAATTGAAAAAGGTAAACAAGGGCGCACTTAACTATGTTGATGGGGAAAATCTCAAACAATTATCGATAAGGACTCTTTAGCCAATATTTGTGATATTGTAAGTGCAAACCAAGTGAACAGGCAAGCTGACAAAAATGTGAAATACATTGTTTATATACAAATTTGACATGAAATCAAAGCTCGACTACATTTTAGGTCTGATTAATTCAGAGATCAGCAAACACATGCTTGGACATGGTCTTATCTCTTGTTCTTAAAGCTTTAGCCACTGCTAACTTTCCTTCCTTCTGGAACCCAATAGTTTGGTGAATTAGCAGTGAGGAATCTTAGTAATTAGACAGAGCTTTGTTTAAATGAAAGTATTTTAGTTTAACTGGATTATAGATTGGATTGTGAGATTATTTTTTTCAGTGTCTGAATGAAATCGTAATACTGTTTTATTAGCCAAGCAGCTGATTTGAGTTTAGCTTCATTTTATACTCTATCTTACTCTATAAGTAGCATTTATTTCTTCTTTCAACTCTCTTTGATGTTTTTTTCTGTTTTATATCCCATTGAATTCTCTGTGAAACTGCACTAGTTTACAATAATTTTATTACTTTATTAATTAAACGTCCTCCAACAAGCTAACTATGGCATTTCTTATCATCAAGGGTTTCATTAGTTTTTAATGGTGTGAGACAAAATTACCATTTACCCGCATGCAATTTAAGAAGCATCATTAACACAGAAAAAGCACCAGGTGGGATTTTCTAATAGTCATTTTTGTTTTTATTTAAAAGGAATTACTGGGAATTACTGGGTTTTCAGATGTTGATTTTATATAATTATTTTTGATGTCCTATTGTTAAATTTCACTTTAATAACTTCAACACACTTGAGCATAGCTTTTCTCTGTCTTTCTCTTACGCATGCGCATGTGCGCGCGCATACACACACAATTTCTTCCTTCAGGCAACAATGAATCTGCTTGCATGATAAATGCGTGTAACCGGGTTTAGGCACAGTGACTTTAGTCAGCCTTTGAGTGAATTGCTTAATCGGCAAAAACCAAGAGTAATCTTCACGGTCAGTAAAACAGGGTGTGTGCCGAAGGAAGGATTGCTTGCTCAGGAGCGAAGCAACCAGCCAACTTGGGCAAAGGAGAAGCAGGGTATGAGAATAATGTCAATGTACTACAGAGCTTGAAGTCTTGGATTAAGACTGAGAACAGCTGTATTCAGGTTTACCTGCAGCCATGAATTGGAAGAACTCAAATTGGTTGCAATCCTTTCATCCAACCTACTTCACAAGACAATGGGGATAAAATTGAATGGAGGGACACTATATAGAAGAGTGCTTGGATGAAAGGAAGGATATCAGTCTCGTTCTACAAAAGAAACTGCATTGCTTGCTGGCAAATAACTTCTGTGTCACAAATTATTCTTATGACAGTCATTCTCTTGTCTTGACAGCTTGTGCGGTAACAGTAACAGAGCTGGAAGAGATCTTGGAAGTCACTTAGTCCAACCCCCTGCTCTTGCAAAGGAAGCATTTCTCAATTACTGCACTGTTCCCCCTAATTCAAATGCTAAGAACGTTCTTTGGGCATCCCGAGAGTCATTGGCATCCTGGAAAA
Source organism: Imantodes cenchoa (assembly GCA_027560375.1). Classification (NCBI taxonomy): domain Eukaryota; kingdom Metazoa; phylum Chordata; class Lepidosauria; order Squamata; family Dipsadidae; genus Imantodes; species Imantodes cenchoa. Next base: position 258,982 of record JANHGD010009275.1, on the reverse strand, counting down.
AAGTCACAAGAAACTATTGCTGAATATTCACAAGTAAAGTGGATTGAAATGGCTATCAAGTCCTTGGTTTAATTACAGGGCATCTTGTATGTTATGGTTATCCATAAGTTTAGTCTGGTGGTCAGAATGAGAAAAGCAGGCATCCAGGTCAACAAAAGTGTTTGCATGGCTCTGTGAAAGTAGTTGTTCATGCCCAGAGTATTGTACTCCTTTTTTCCTGAATAATATGCTCCTTTTTTGTTTGAGTCACCATTGGATCCTGGCCACTGTCTGGACTAGTCCCAGAGGTTTCTTGGTAAGACTTCAGTGGTTTGTTTTTGCCTGCTTCCTATGGTTGAGAAAAAGTGACTGCCTCAAGGTCATCCAGCTAGCCTAGTGCCTAAATGGGGACTAGAACTCATAATCTTCTAGTTTCTAGCCTGGTGCTTTAACCACAACCTCAAACTGGCTGCTAATATCTTCCTAGCGTATTCCTGCAAATGCAGGGTCTGCTTTTCAGACCATTGAGTGCCACTTTCCATGGTCAGCTGTGTCTCCAGGGTGCAGGCCAGCAGCTTGCATATCTTTGTTGATGGTGTCTTGCCATCTCTGTTTCAGACTCCCGCGAGGTCCCCAGCCATTGACTTCCAGTTGGTAGTCTTGGCAATAGTGGAAGGTGCTGCTCTCAGGACATGTCAGTTCCAGCGGAGCCGGCCTTTTCTCATATTTTCTATAATTGGTGCCACACCAAAATGTTGTTGAAATGTGTCATTTGTGATGTGGTCAAGGAGGGAGTTGCCTGATAGTCAATGGAGCATTCACATTTCCATGGCATGGAGATAGTTTTCGGTCCCTGTTGTTGTTGCCCAGCATTCAGTGCTATATAGTGCAACAGGGCAGATGGTTGTTTTGTTGTCTTGTGTGGCTGCTAATATGCTCTTATCCAAAATCAGGAAATATAGCAATAGCAATGGCACTTAGACTTATATACTGCTTCATAGTGCTTTTACAGCCCTCTCTAAGTGATTTACACAGTCAGCATATTGCCCCTAATAATCTGGGTCCTCATTTTACCCACCTTGGAAGGATGGAAGGCTGAGTCAAACTTCCTGAGTCAACAAACAAATTCCCAACTCCACTGGGAAGATAGGCAAGATGATCAACTTCACAGGAGCGACATTAGTTTAAAGTCATGAAAATATGTTATGGACCACTTTTCACCCCTCCCCTTCATCCCTCATCAATTCAAGTAATATTACGACAGAGAAAGTTTACATATTTAGAAATCTGAGTTTGTGATTGGTGCACAATTATATCTCCTCTCTATCTGCTTACCACATACAATAAATCTTGAGAAACATTAATAAAAAAAATCCCTTAAACAGTTGTCTTGAAAGAGCAGCTGTACTACTGCAAATAAAACTGTAGAACGCCTGCCCTCTTTTTACTTAGGTTGGCCAAATGTTCATGATGGATTGCCAGTTTCAAGGCTACCATCCTTCCTTCTCTGGTTCTTTATCTTTAAAATGGATGTGAGGAATAGGCTTCCATTAGATCATCTTCTTGAGGGCTGCCCTCCATTAAATGGAACATATAAGGCTCTCTTGTCCTCTTTTAAAATTCTTTTGAAGTTTGGCTGTCATAAAGTTATATCATAATGGACTAAGTGGAAGAAACAGGCATGTTTAAATTGCTGCTTGGATCCAATTTGACCCTAACTTCCACACCTAGGTTGGATCATTATTAAATGGTGCATGGACCTGCAAGGCATGCATCCAAATCGCTACATTTAAATTTTATGTTCAGAAAAGTTAAAGTAGACTGATTGGCAACAGGGTAATATCACACGGTCTTAGAATAGTTGTATATTTGCTAGAAGAGAGACCTTAGGAATGTTAGATGAAATTTGTGATTAACCCCCCCCCCCCCCATTTTGAATATATGAAATGACTTTTAATGAGCCTCCATTTGGAGTCAAACATACCTCCTGATTTGCATAGCTTAAAGAGATCTGTCAGCCAGGGAGGGCTGCCTTGGCTGAGCCACTTGTTCAGTCATGACAAACACTCGGGGATGACAGTTGGTTGGAACATGCACTTTTAAAGCTGCTGTAAAGGTTTGATCCGAAGCCTGTGTCAATATACTTCTGTTCCATGCAGAAATCAAGACGAAAGCATGGTTATAGTAAATATTTACCTTAAATTGAATGGGAACAATTAAATCAATGGCAGCTTAATTACTATGGTCTCTTCAATTATAATAAGTGTTGACTAATTGCTGACTCAGTTTATTTACATGTTAATAAATGCCCGTGTTTGGCCTATCCTTTTGTTAATGTTCTGTTTTACCATTCTTTGTGGATTTCACAAACCCTTTGTCTCCTAATTCTGTGGAAAATGTAATCAGAGAGATGCTGAATGGCCATGAGGAATACTTAGTCCTGATTCCATTGTTTCACAGCCAATGTATGTAAAACAACTTTTATTTTTTTTTAACTTTTCTTCCACAGTCAAAATAAAAAATAATAATGTCTGACTTAAAAAAAGAGGCTTCTTGACATAGAAATTAACGTTTTAGTGTTTTTATTGGAATTCACTGTTATTTGAAAAACAGAGTATTAATTGTAATAATAAGCAAGCAAATTAATACACTATCTGAATTATTTATCTCCAAACTGAGTAATTCTAAAGATCAGAAAATGATCTTAGTGCAACCCACAAAATTGGACTGAAATCAATACAATTGTCTGCCTATGATTCTTCTCTGTGATGGCCACCTCCTCCTCCGAACAAAAGAAAATACAGTGATGACTACTGAAACCTTTTCGGAGAACAAAACCATTTTTGTTTTGTGACACTGTGTAGTTAAGAGCAACAAAGGGCTTTTTTTTTTTTTTGGATGGTGGGATTAGGCCCAAAATGAGCAATCCAAAATCATATTTTTGCTGTATTTTGCTGTGAGACAAATTTGGCAGAAATATACCCTGCCAGATTTCCCTTTCAGTCACTTTGGTAGTAATTGCTTGGAAGGAACTCTGACAGAAGGTTAACACAAGAACAAAGCTGTGAAGTTGGTTTCCTACAAGTTTACTCTACGGGTGTGTAGAGTTGGCTTGGTATCATTTTGGATGTGTCAAATTTTCTGTCTTCAGCTATAATTGATAAACTCTGCCATCGGAGAGCTTATCTTAAGATAAATCTATAAGACGACTGTGTTTTTCTTTCTTTATGGAGCTTAGTGAAGTTGATCTGTGCTCAGTGATTAAAATATATTTGAGTAAAAGTTCATAACTGCATGTTAGATGGTTTTCAAATTGCAGCTTTATAAACAAGAATAGCAACGTTTTCCAGTGTTTTGTAATAACAAAAGAAATACAACTACCGGTAATTCCTGTAAATGTTTTTGGGATATAATAGGTTCACTGAATTCATACAACTCAGTGGTAAGTAAGTATGATGAAACTAAGAAAAAAAATGCAATATTTTTGTCCCAGATATGAATATAGTTATTTTTCTGTATTTTAGAAGTAGCGGTTTGGTGTTTCCCAGCTATACTTGTATATAAATGTGATTCACCCTCTTCAGCAATGCCTGTTTCTTTTTTCTTTTTTTTTACAAATTGAAGCTATTTTCTGTCTGAAGCTGAAGATAAATCTTTCAACTCTTTTGTTTGTCTATTTTCATCTCAGCTATACTTTGCCTATTCATTTTTCTTCTTTTGGCATATCTTTTACCATTAATTTTTCTGTCCACTGAGTAAAAATCAAACACACTATATAGTCATTGCGGTCACAGAATTTGTATTCTCTATAATGTCTTGCCAAATCTGAGGTTGATTCCTTCATCATTTAATAGAGGGTTTTAGTTATTACTTCTAGAATGTATGGGAAGATCACATTTCAAATTACAACACAATCACACAATTCTTTTTTTGTAGAATGATATAAGCAGATGGCCATGTGGTTCACATGTCTATGAAACTATCAATTATTGACTGGATCTCATTTGCACTGAATTGAACAGTTTATAACTCTGTTTCTTTTCCTGGAAATATTGAAATCTTTAGAAATAATAGTTTGCTTCTTTTGATAAAACTGTTGTTCTGTACTGCCCAGCCCAATTTGGCTACAAAAATGCCAGGCAGCTTTTCAATATAATGGCAATACAAACACTCCCAAATCCAGTTTCAGAGATACAAAGAACAATAATTTTAGTTCTATCCTGGCAAGGGAAGGGACATTTGTATAGGGAGACACAAAAGTTAATGTGGCAAAAACCATGTGATAAAAGCCACACACACACACACATGCACGCACCTCTCAGGCACATAAAAGAGGGTAAGGCTTATAGTCATAATTTCTACTTTGACTTTCTTAAACCTCCGTAGATGCCACCAGGCAAGGAAATCCATTCTTCCTGCTTAGAATCATCATCAAACAAGAAAGAATGCATTAACAGAAGAAGAAATAGTTAACACTTCTGTAATGTATACATATAGCCATAACTGTAGACATAATTTCAATAATTTAATAGAAGTTGAATACATCATGCTCACATTCAGGAGACTTGTGTGCTGTTCAGTTTGTTAATCATTGGCAATCAGTGTCTTGCCCACTTGTCTGTCTTTTTATGAGTCCTTATTTTCGAAAACAATCTTGGATTGGGCAGCCATTCAGAGAGAGATTATATCAAGGCAGGTTCTTTGCTTTGTCGCTTCCTCCCCTCCTGCTTTAATTGTAAAAAAGGATACGTGGATATCTGAAGGTTGTTTATAAAGTTGAATCACTGCAACTGGACTAATTTTGTTGTTGTTTGAGAAACGTTTCACTGCCCAACCAGTCTTCCTCAGTCAGGGCAAGGCAGTTAGGCAGAGAGTTGTTGGAATGTACCAACTCCTCCCACACCAACCTCAGGGATTTCTTCTCCAGTGATGGGTTGCTGCCAGCGTGGAAATTTACCGTCACTCACCGAACCAGCAGCGGTGACTGGCGGTTCAAGCTCCCGAACTGATCCTCCGGTCACTCAGCTTGCAAAAAACCCCTCTGCGCATGCACAAAGGCTTCTGCACATGCGTGGAGGGGCATTTCTAGGTTTTTTGCACAACGTGACTGGGGGAAAATGCACACTTCTGTCATGATGTGAACCAGTAGGGAAGGTAAGCGGAACCTGCCCCTGTTCCTCTCCTAAGTGCATTGCAAAATGTTGATGCAGCTTCTCAATCATCCAGGTAGATTTGTCTACCTGGATGATTGAAATTTTAATTGATACATATATACGTGGATTCATTTGTCTAGGTTTAGATTTGCTCACATTATAATAGATATAGGGTATGTGGAAGGTTCCCCATAAAGGAAGGTGCCATTGGTTGGACAATGTTTTTACATCTTGGAAATACAGAATTGTCTGTCTTCTGAGAGTCCTTCAATAGGCAGACAATTTGCAAAATAGTGCATGTGGCAATCTTAGCAAAAAGCAACCTTATAAATCCACTGAAAACATGGGTTAGAGCTGGACATTAGTATTTATTTATTTTATTTAACATGCTCTGTTCTTATTCCTAACCAAGGAATATGAACTTTAGTGATGTCTATAGTCTGCATAGCAGAAAAAACTGTATCATGTGAACAAGCCCCATTTTGCCAGGTACATGGACTCTTCTTGATTCTCCTCAAAATTTCTCTCAGTTTTCTCTCTATCTTCATAAATCATAAAGATGCTGCTCTCTCCATTAGCCTGTTAATTGTGTTCAAAATGACTTCACTTAATGTTTAAAACATAACTAAGTCAAAGCAAATTAAACTTAACATAACTGACTGTCAGATCTAAGAAATATGGTTTCACATTCACATCCAGCCATTCAATTTTTGGATGCACCCTGGAGAATATCTAACTGATAGCCTCTTGACTTCTAACCCGCATTAGCAGAGTTCTTGAACAAGCAGACTGAATATGGCAAGTTTTACTCTGCTTAGAAGGGAAAAAATAGAAGGTGCAGTTTGCAGTTTAAATTTACATGTTAATGTATATCCTTGTCTATATTATAATTTTTAAGAGGTTAGCTAGATATCTTCCTTCAGCTTGCTGATCATTACTTTTCTTGATTTGTTCCATTGTCTCTTTCAACTCTTGCTTTCTCTACAACTAAGTCTAGTCTATTTTTCATTTTCTTAGTTTCTCTCTGAGGAGAAACAATAAATTCTACAATTTCAGGATTATCTATATATTCCTGGAAAGCTGTCTGCTCTGGAAAGTGGGGACTGCCTGTTTTTGACTAGGTTTTGTTTCATTAGGTCTCTCAGCAAATTTGTTACTAAACTAATTTTTTTTCATGAAATTGTGAATTGTGATGAAACTCCTCAGTTCTCCAGCCCTTTTGGATACCTGCTAAACCTGCTGGAGACCACTGTTGTGCAGTGTCCTTGTGAGACCGAACTGTATGAAGCATTTGTAGGTAATCCCAAGTCCTCTTCTTGTCCAGAGAGAAATTACGAAGGGCCAATTGACTTTCCAACTCTTTATTCCTCTGCGATCAAAGTGAAACTTCTTCAGTTCACCATTTCTTCCCTGGAACTCTGTCCTTCCCTGGGGAAAATATTTTTGGGGAGAATAAACAGCAAAAAGTGATTAGAACTTTGATTTTGAAAAGTTCAAATTAGATGGGGAACTCATCCAATTTACAGATGACACCAAACTGGCAGGAATAGCCAACTCTTCAGAAGATAGCTCAAGATACAGAAGGATCTTGACAGACTTGAACATTGGGCGATAATAAACAAAATGAAATTCAATGGTGAAAAAAGTAAGGTTCTACACTTAGGCAAGAAAAACAAAATGCACAGGTACAGTA
>JANHGD010009275.1:69753-80995 GCA_027560375.1 Imantodes cenchoa | reverse complement strand
CTCCATGTAACTATGCGCGCAGTGCACGCTACGTGGCCGCATACGTGCATGAGTAGTGCCAAAAATGTGCAACCCCCCCCCCAAAGCTGCCAACAAGATGGTGGTGCATGCACAGTGCCAGAAACGTGGATTCTGCACATGTGCTGAAGAAAAAGATCAACAAAAAATTCCAATTTAAAAAAAGATCCCAAAAACAAGATGGTGGCGTCCATGGACCGGCACCAAAAGAACCAGCTCCGTGACAGCACCAGTGGTTTGCTACTGGTACTATAGAACTGGTGCAAACCAGGAGGAACCCACCTCTGTAGTGAGTGCCAGCCACTGCCATTATGAAGAGAAGGGCAGCTAGCAACATTGTTTAAATAAATAAACAAATACATACAATAAATAGCTGTCTTCGGCTTTTGGTTGGTAATAGACATATCTTCCCATGCTCTGCTCTTGGAAAGCCAGTCAAATCAAAGTAATTTATCTCTCTACAATTTGCGATTTAGAAGAGAAACAAAAGCAATGATGTTCGGAAATTGCTGAAAAGCATTTAGTGTAAAAAGAAGTGTAGAAAGGGAAAAACAATAGAAACAGCGTGCCATTTGTCCAGACAGGAAATACTATAAGGGAGGGGGGATTTAGTCCACATGTTCTTTAAATCTGAATATCTATTACTGTAAGTCTGAACTGATATCCATTTTGAAATTATGTGATGTTCAATATCCTTTATGTGGCACAAATGATGAAAATTGACCAATGGCTTAACATGTCAATTAGGTAAATGTACAAATGAAATAAATGGATGCAATTTAAATCAAGTTAATGTTAATTATGCCTATTGGCCAGACATAGCTTGGAAACAATAGACCTGGTTTTGTCAGTGGTAATTTTCTATTATTCCACAATGGACTTGTCCTTAATTTTAAGGATGAAGTCATAGGATAAAATTGGATATAAATACCATTAGAGGGTTCTATTGAACTGAGGTTTGACTGTATTTCTGAACTAGTACCTTGATTGTTTGGGTTTTTACAACTCCAATGAGAATCAGAATGTTTTATGACTGGAAGGCTAGGTGATCATGACTCACACAAACCCATATAATCATTGATGGCAAAACAGATGTTTATAAATTTAGTTATTCTGAGTAAAGGTTATATTCTTAGCATTCAATAATCTGGTTCTCCCAAACCTGCATTATTGTGGCCTTTGCTGTACATACAACTGTTTCAGTTCAGGACATGGGATAGATCTCACTATCCCAACCATAATATGATTTTAAAAAATGAAAGTTTGATGTAATACTCGCTTCTTTCTTGGCATTTTACAATTCAGCCAATTATGTTGATCAGATACTGCCCCGGCTGGCATACACTGGCCTAACTTTACAATTTATTTAAAATTCTTGAGAAAGTCAATTCAGAAGTCTGGAAATAACAGGCTAGATTCATACATCCTATGAAGCTTTAGTAATTTAGTTTGCAGACAATATGAAGCCTTAAAGCAAGCTGTACATATCAGAAGAGCAGGATTCACATTTTATACTGAGACAACATCACAGCTGCCGCATAGAGCCCTGGTGACACAGTGGTTAGAGTGCAGTATTACAGGCTAATGCTGCTCACATTGCCAGGAGTTCAATTCCTTCGATCCTGACCGGCTCAAGGTTGACTCAGCCTTCCAACCTTTTGAGGACAGTAAAATGAGGGTCCAGATTGTTGGGGGCAATATGCTGACTCTATGATCCACTTAGAGAGGGCTGTAAAACACTATGAAGAGGTATATAAGTTTAAGTGCTATTGCTATATTGACTTAGCACAGTGCTTCTCAATTATTTTCTGTTACGCCCCCCCCCCCAGAAAGAAGTAAACATTTCGCGCACCCCCAACTGTCCGATCTGGGCCCAAATGGAATGTTAGTGTTAATATTTATTATTTTACTTATTATAAGCCACAAGCGAACTATTGGCTTGGGAAGGCTGCTCTACCCACTTACCTGGGAGTGAGTCACACTGAACTCAGTGGAGCCTGTTTTCGGTTAGAGGATACTCCTCCTTGTCCAGCAGCAGGTTCGCCACACCATTCATGGCTACCACAGCCCTCACCGAGAACAAGAAGAACCCAGACAGCCATCCTGCCCCACCTGGGCACCTTCTCTTCTGGGCTCGGAGCAGCGTGCAACTGGGAAAACACTCCCTGTCCAGGGGAATCGATTGGGAGGGACCACGCACATTCCCCGGGGTCACATGTGTCCCCTGGCATCGCTCCTCGCCCCCCCCCCCCCCGGGGGATGCGTCCTACTATTTGAGAAGCACTGACTTAGCACAATGGGCATATCTCCATTATCAATGTCGGAGAAGACATCGATAAGACTGCATAGAAAAGTTATAATCTTTTGCTCATTCATCAGTGATGATACTCTTTTGGGGTGACTGAACTCATGAGTAAATCTCTGCAGAATTCTACTCTTCCTTTGTTTATTAACTTTTGGTGTCTGAGTGAAACAATAGGTTTGCTATAATAGTGCATGTTCTTTCTTGGGTCTTTCCTTTTATCGGAAAGGTATCTGGCCTGCAGCAACACAATAACAAAACCAGGAACAGCACCTTCTCAGTAACAATGAGTGTCAGGTGCCCTGGACACTTACCCAGACAACGAGATGCAACTTGCTTAATGGTGCCCGCTCAGATTAATAATGGAAAGGAAGCAGGACAGTAAAATTAGTTGCTGTGTACTACAGCCAGTGAACAAGCCCACACCCAGCAAACAGTGGTTGTCTCTTTTATCTCTTCCTGAAGCTGCCAATCTGCCTATTTGGTTTGATAGCTGTGTGCAGTGAGATCAAAGACTAGCATGCAGTGCAGATGCTGCATGTGGTTTCTCTTTGTACCACCTGGGCTGCTGCACAGGGTTGTGATAGTCAGTGTTGCTGAGAGTTCCTATAGCAACAGCAGGACGGCTAGCATGCAAAGCCACAGAAGGAGAAGCTCCTTCCCCTCTCTTGAGCTCACTGTTGCTTTCACATTACGTTCTCCCCTCTTCAACATTGACACACCAGTGCTCAGTTTGGGGGCTTGTTCATGGTTCCACAGTTCAGGATGAATGTCATTGACAAGTCAAAGCAAGTGAGTGTACACTTCAGTTGGCCAGACATCACTGGTCGGGTATGCTATGGCCACCAGCTGCAGTGGAAAGCATGCAACATGAGGTATCAGGGATAAGTGGTGGGTCCTTCTGGAGATGGAAGCCATTGGAGATTGCCCCATCATGCCTACTGCTACCGCCAGACCTGAATATGTTCAACTTAAATCTGATTAAGGTTTTTAGATTGCAAGTATAATCAGGAATCGCAAAATAGTATCAGGTAGCCAGAACTGAAAAACAATTGAATAGCACTTCAGTTCATTCCTGATTGCTCCATTAAAAACAAACAAACATTTAAATATGTGTAAAGTTTATTATCAACATGTGAGTCTCGTGCCTGAAGCTGCTCAAAGCCCTCAAATCAAACTCTGAACTTTACTTTGAAGCAGGAAGATGCTGTAGTGACTGAGCATTGAATTGATATAATAAAAAGTATTGTTGTATCTACTTTATATCACAAGGCAGGCAAGCTTACTATAGTACACAAGCAATAAGCATTTCCTGACTGTTTGCATTTAGAGGCACTGGAATTGTTCAGCCAGTACAAACAAGATGTCATTCAAGGCCCATTGTGACTTGGAGAGTACATACAAAGCATTTCTGTTTAACAAATAGTCTGAAATCTTAGAATACAGGGTCTCCCATATTTCAACAGAGAACTTGGTGATCAGCTCACTCTCATGGGCATTAGCAATGCTATGCTGTAAAATGAGAAATATGTTGAAATAAACTGGAAACGTTCCCAAAATTTCAACCTCTGTAAAGCATCACAGAGGGAGGAAGGGGCTTATCCAGACCAGAAAGGGACTGTTCTCCTTCTCCACTTCACTGCCCCTGATTCACCCCCAGGGTTCTGCCCCCAACCATTTGCCTCTGACTTTTCTCCTTGGCTGAAATGGCCCTAGCTCTTCGCCCCAGCCCCTCCGTCACAGACCCTCCCATCACAGGCCCTTTGTCACAGCCCATTTAACAAACGGCTCAAAAGCCCATTCGCCCTGAGCTTTTGGGCTCATGGGACACTTCATTGCCAGCCAATTAGAGAAGCAACGAAAGAAAAATTCCACCCCCTTCTCCATGGGGATGCTAGTCCAGCAGGAGCCTCGTTCCTTCCTTTCCATCCCCCCCTCACACTCTGTGTGTGCTCCTCCTCTCCCACTCTCTTAGGGAAATTGAGGCTCTCACGGCGTCCCCCTTCCCTGAAACTCCTTCATTTTTCAGACAATGCCAGGGAAGGGGTACCCCCTTCTTCCCCTACAGCCTGGAAAGGGAAGGGGGTGGCATAGGGGATCCTCCGCTTCAGCGGGGCTGAGTGGGCAGAATCCAGAGAACAATGCATGGATGGTGTTCCAATGCCCCAGCTACTTTTGCCCATGGCTCCCCTGCCCACCTCCTCACTTGCTCTTTCACTCGATTTTCCTCTTCTGCTTTCCACCCATGCCCCTTTCGCAGCCCCCTTGCTAACGGAGCTGCCCTCTGGATTTGGGGAGGGGGCAGATCCAGGTTCTCCCTCTGTCTCTGGCACGGCTCCCGTTGGACTAGCATCCTCACCGAAAAGGGGGTGGAATTCTTCTTCCGTTGCTTCTCTGATTGGCTGGTGGCGAAGTGTCTCATGCGCCCAAAAACTCAGGGTGAATGGGCTTTTGGGCCCGTTTGGCAAAGGGGCTGTGACGGGAGGGGCTGGGGTGAAGAGCTAGGGCCGTTTCAGCCAAGGAAAAAAGTCAGAGGCAAATGGTTGGCGCCGGAACCCTCAGGGCAAACCTGAGGCAGCGAAGTGGATGAGGAGAACAGTCATAGACCCTATCCAGACCCATCTTTGCTGACTGTAGACCAACTGAGGCCATGACAGTTGTGAGAGTAAAGAAGACATAGGATCAACCAATAGCAGTTAGAAGAATGAGGTCACAGAACCAGTGAAGGCGATAACCTGAAATTTTCAGAACTAAATTGACAGGCTTTTTTCACCTTTTTAGAGAAGTTTCTCTGAGCCTGCCTTACTCCAGGGTACACCTGTTCTCCTCCAGTAATTTTGCATCACAACTTCATTCAGCTTTAGCTAGTGGGGCTAATGATCTAGGATGATGAGGTTTGTAGTCCAACAGCTAGGCTTGAGGAAGACTCTTCTAGGGCCTCCTGTCCATTTTATGTTTGAGACCATGACCATTTGTCCTTTCTGTCTTTCTTTCCATTTCCCCACCTTCCCGGTTTCCTCAGCATTTATTTGCTAGCTGAGAAAACATGGCCTGCATATTATTTCCTTATTATATTTGGTGGCAAAGCACTGGTTAGGCCACATAGTTTCAAGCAGACCTCTGTGTTCTCATCCCACTGACAGATAAAACTTTATTCTGTTGGCAACCAGATCTTAATCAAATAATAGTGATATCACAGATGCTTTTCTCTCAGCCTAGGAAGAAAACTGAAAATTGGTAATTTGGAATAATGCTCATTGGAACATCAGTCAACGCCACTGTAAGAATTATTTGAAGACACAAAAGCCAGCTTTTCTTGTCATTTGTATAAAAGAATAACATGTCAAATGAGGAAAATCAAGGACATCTTTATTATTTAATACAATGAGGCTGAACAATGCCAGGGAGGAAATCAACTTGAACGAGCATGGATAACTGAATACTACACTTGAATAAAAGACGCTCTGCTTTTGTACAAGTATAGGGTCCTTGGAGAGCTATTTTGGCAAAAACATGTTTTTAAAAGATTAAGGCTACACTTGTTGTGAAGAAGGTTCATTTATAGGAAGAATACCACCAAGGGGTTTTTATGTTATTTATTTTATTTTACAGATATTCAAGTATTCTTGTTTCTGAAAAGTTCTATGAGTTAATCATGTAAAAACTATATACTTAAAATAGTGAAGCACTAGGGTTAGACTCCTAGACTGTCTAGAAGATGCTGAAATCTTTTATTTGTATAAAAACAACAACCAGGTGATATCTTTTTCCTGGGAAATGGGGAGGATACAAGAAAATAAATTCTGGCATACTAGCAAATGTTGGGGTTATTTTGCCTAGGCTTCACAATTCTAAAAATATCACTGGCTTACAGTTCAACTTGCACCCAACATTTAAAGGCTGAAGGGGGAAATTTATTGTATTAAAAATAAATAGAAAATTAACTGTAACAGTATCTTGACTTAACTAGACCAAGATAAATTCAAAAATTCTAGGGAATTCTTGAAAGATTTGCTCGCATTATTTTTCCTTCACAACTATCCTTTTTTTATTGCAAAGGTGCCTTGCTACCATTAATTGAAGTGATTTGATACTAATTATGCAAGATTTAAGAATTAAAATAATAGATTAATAAAAATAATTTCTGTTTTTTTTTTAATATCAGGTGTCTTGCCAGGTAGGTGCACTCATTAAATGGCAAATTCATATTCATCCATTTTATTATATTTATATTACTCAATTATTTCCTCATTTTTTCCTGCCTTTCATTTGATCTTTTTTTCTCACAACATTCTTCTAAGTTAAATTAGGCTAATGATTAACTGCTTTTGGAATCAATAGGATTATGGCTGAATAAATAATTTTAACCAGTGATCCTCATCTTCAAATTTACAGTACCTCTACCAGTATTTTCATATTACCAATTGATTTAAGTATATATGTACATACTGGTACAATTATACACATATGTTCAGGGGTGGTATTCACTTACCTTCCCTACTGGTTTGCAAATGTGAGCATGCCCCTTCTGCACATGTGCACAGCCTCAAAAACATGACATGCTTACGTCCGGGTAAGTGGGCGGGGCCACCCACAGTCAGTGCTACCGGTCTGCGCGATCCAGATAGAAGCAGCTGAATACCACCACTGCATATGTTATATGATGTATATCATGGAGTCTGGGAAATATAATCCCATGCAATTGCCTGTTGCATGGAAGACATACAGTGGCAAACTCTGACTTTCCTGTTGAGAGGAATTGCTCTTATTATTGGGAATTCTTTTTAAAGTTCAGCTTAATTTTGCTTTTCTAAAATGTCTGCCCTTCATTTCTAATCTTGCCTTCTGAAGCAGCAAGGATTAATCTGCTCCATACCCTGTATGAAAATATTTCAAATAGTTAAAAGGTTCCTGGAAGAAACTACCATTGGGATTAAAATTGGTGGCAGGAATATCAACAACTTCCAATATGCAGATATTACAACATTACTTGGGGAAAGTAAGAAGGATCCTGAGAGTCAAAGATGAAAGTGAAACATTTGGACTGCCCCTTAACATCAAGAAAACAAAGATATTGACAATGGCAGAGAACACACAGGTTAGAATGCAGACCAACAATGAGACCATTGAAAGAGTAAAGGAATTAATCTTCCTGAGCTCTAAAATCAACCAAAGTGGTAACTGCAGTCCTGAAGTTGTATAGCACTTGGAAGAACTGCAATGTCTGGCATGAATAACATCTACAAGAGTAAAGACAACAGCCTCACAACCAAATGCAGATTAGTTAACACAGTCATTTTTTTCCAATTGCTACATACAGCTGCAAATCTTGGATTCTGAAAAAGAGTGAACACCTTTGAGCGATGGTGCTGGAGTTGACTATTACGCAATCCTATGGATTGCAAAAATAATGAAAAAAGAAGTCCTAGACTGAACCTCACCAAAAATATCACTTGAAGCCAAGTTCACCAAACTGAATCTGTTCTATTCTGGTTATGTCATGAGAGCTGATTCACTCGAAAAGTCAATCATGCTGGGAGTGATTAGCGAAAAAGGAGAAGGAGCCACCTTAGCATCCCCTGGCTGGACACTGTAAAAGTTGACATTGGGATGATCATGGCAGATCTGAAGGACACAGTGCGAGACTGAGGGACATGGAGAGTGCTAATCCATAGAGTGGTCAAGGATCAGACACAATTGAATGGCTGACGAGGACAATGACGAGTCTTCCTCTTTCCTTCTTCGGCTCTTTCAACTATTCTTCAAAGGTCCTGAATGTCATCATCCTGATTGAAGCATGCTTAGATATGAGCAATTTCTCAATCTTCATTTAAAATTTTAGCAGCCTCAAGATTCTCTCTCTCTCTCTAAGAAATACCAAACAGTTATCTCTCCTGTCATTTAGCTATTCTGCTTCGATCAATTTAGCTGAATATGAAAAAATATAAATATAATCTGTGTGGGCTGCATGGGAAAGTTTAGTCATGATGCCAAGCCTTTAAGTTTTAATATTTTTGGTTTTAAATTTTTTATTGTACATGGATGTGGTTTTCTCCGCTGGTTGTGAGCTGCCCAGAGTTTAGAACAAGATGGGCAACTATATAAATGTTATAAATAAAAATATTGCAATTCAGTACCTTTGATCCTGTACATTCAAAGCCTGAAATGTACGGATGTATGGGTTATTGTGGGTGTTGTGGGTGATCCATGATTCCTAGCCATTGCCCATGCTGACTGGGCATGTAGTCCAAGACAACTGGATGGCACCACAGTAGCATCTGTGAGGGAAGGAGAAGGTAAATAAAAATAAATTAAAAATGTGTGTCAGCAACCATACAATTAAAACATTATCCCTTTCCATCTCTATTCTTGCCTTTTGATCTTTCCCCACAATTGTCCATGGAATCACTAGTTGCTTAGTCAATGGCCTATTATACGCTTAAAAGGAATCTTCTATTTTTATGTCCTTCTCACACATCTTGCTAAATTTCCAAACCCTCCTTGCTTACTCACATGAAACAAAACTGCCCTTTAACCCAGGCAGCAGATACACCAACTGATCCAGGAAATTAATTTCCAAGTTTAACCACAAACAGTAGTACGGGCATTTGAGTGATTTCACATCATGAGGAGGGAGAGAGGAAGGGAGAGAGGGGGGGAAAGAGGGAGAAATGGGAGAACCAAACCTGAAATGAACAAAAAGCCCATACAAGAAAAGATTAATTCAGCAATCAAACTTTACTGATAGCCTTTTCCTCATTTCAGAGCAAAGAAGCTATGTTCAAAAAGTGACAAAGTTGAATGCAAACCTACTCTCTTGCAACAGTCCCAAGCTTATAGGATTCCACTGCGTCTTCTTTATCTAGCATTGCTCAGTCCCTGAAAATAGAGCTCTCCTATGGAGTTATTGCTGAGTTCCCCAAGAATATCCAAGCATCTAAAATTCAGGAAAGGGTGGCAAAACCTCTCAATATCGGGGGTTCATTTTAAAGGACAAAATCCAGACCTACCAGTCAGGGGTGGGTTCTAACTTACCTCACTGCTAGTTTGCTTCCTCCTGCGGCACGTGGCCATGCTGCGCACATGCGCACATGCGCAGTGGTGAAAACTTGCAAAAAATCCCATCCCCAAAAGCCAAAAACAAGATGGTGATGCATGCACAGTGCCGGAAACTCAGGGGTCTCTACCGGCAGTTCAGACATGGGAACAAATTCCATGCCACTGGTAATCTGGAAAGGAGTTAGTCCGGTGCTGCTATGAACAGCATTGTTATATGCCACCTCTGCAAAAGGCCGCAAGTCTGACCAATTGTCCTGCTCGTAATCTACGTAACAACGGATGTATTGTTCGACCATTGAATTCTCACGTTCAACTGCTCTGTTCATATTCGGATGAAAAGCCAAGCTGAGTTCTTGTGTGGCTCCAATTGCCCTCAGGAACTCTCTCCAGAACTTGGCTGTGAACTGCACGCCTCAGTCGGAAATGACCCTCTTCAGAATGCCATGGAGGCAGTAGATGTGTTTTAGAAACAGTTTCTCTGGTTTTCGGGCCAAGGGTAGCCCTGAGCAAGTGATGAAATGGGCTTGCTTGCAAAACAAGTTGATAACTGTTCAAATCACTGTGTTCCCATTACTGTCTGGGAGTTCCATGATGAAGTCCATTGTGATCTCTCCCCAGGGTTTGCTGGAGTCAGCTACTTGCTGCAGAAGTCCAGGCAGCTTCCCTGGCCAATTCTTCCTAGTCGCGCATGTGGCACAACGTTTTACGTAGTCCTCCACTTCAGCTTTCATCTTTGGACACCAAAACTGGTGCCGGATTAAGTGGAGAGTCTTTAGAAACCCAAAGTGTCCTCCCAGTTTGGAGTCATTGCTTAGCTGCAGTACTTCCAGTCTTAAACTGGCAGGTGCGTATAGTTTGGATCCCTTCCATGCCAAGCCTTCCCGCATCGTCAAAATTTCTTTGTTATCTGTCAGGCTGAAGCCATTTTACTTGGGGTCTTTGGCCTGCCACACTTTATGCTATTTTAAAATGTATTCATTGCTGTGGGAATTTGGGAGGGGTAATTGCATGAGGGATGTCTGCATGTAGCCATAACAAATTCCTTCTAGATTGCCAAGGTCATCCTTTGTCTTTGCACTCCTGCACCTGCACAGAAGGAGATGGGCATTTCTGCCAAGTTGTCAGATGAAGATTGGTCAACGTGATGTCACTTGGGGGTGTGTGTGGGTACAAGGGCTTGAACTTTCAACTGGGTAGAGAAACCCCTGGGACTTCAGATTCGGGTTTCTCCCAGATGTGCCAGCATAGCTCTGCTAATAAATTGGAACTTTGAGGAATACGTTGCCTCAGACTCTGATTTAGGTTTGATGCTATTTGGAACCCTGACATCTGGATTGAATTGCACGAGCCCAGCTTGAAGTGGTGTTAATTGGGAATGCTCCTGGACTCACAGCTCCTGTTAAAAGAGCGGGTGGCAACATTGGCCAAAGGCCTTTTGGGCCCCTTCCTGAGTCATGAGGTACTGCATTCAGTCACTTCTGCTTTGGTCATTCCTGAATGAATTACTGTACTATGCTGTATATAGGGGCTGCCTTTGAAGAAGCTTCAATTGGTGCAGAATCCAGTGGCTCAGGGAATTATGGGCATGTCTTGGTATATCCATGTAATATCTTTGTTCCATGAGTTGCTCCGGCTTTCAGTTTGCTTCCTGATATAATTCAAAATGCTACTTTAAAGCCCTAAATGGCATGACTCCAGGGTATTTAAAGAACTTCATTGTTCTATCTGTTACTTTAGGTTAGGCAGGAAAAACATGCTCTAGTCCCATTTATTAAGGACTGTCATCTAACAAGGCATGCCTTTTCTATAGTTGTGCTTTCTCTCTGAAAACACTATTACTTTGGCACATACTGTTAGGTTGTA
>JANHGD010009275.1:18309-27993 GCA_027560375.1 Imantodes cenchoa | reverse complement strand
TACTTGGCCAATAAAGAATTCTAGCTCATAAAAACTTGGCCACCTGATATGTGAGTGTGAGGTTAGCATCCCTTAAAAAAATAATAAACATAAAATGTATCTGTATGGGCTTCATATTTGGAAATGATTGGGACAATCAGAGTATGCCTTGGGGCATCATAGAAAGGGTACTGTATGAGGACCTGGATGAGAGCAGGGGTGGGTTCCATTTACCTTCGCCACCAGTTCACATTGCGACGTTTCACTTCTGTGCATGCTCCATAGCGGAATTCAGCCCAAAACACAGCTGAGGAGCTTATCAGCTGTGCTTCAGGTGAAGAAAGGTGAGTATTAGCCCGGGGGTTGGCAGGAGGGCTCTTTTTGAAGCAGAGAAAGAAGAGAAGCCATCCAAAGATGTAAAATTCCACCAAAAATTCTTTTAAAAAATGGTGACGCCCACAGACTGGCACTGCCTGAACCAGATCCATGACACTATTGTCATGTCAGCAGTGGGTCACTAACGGTTCGGGCAATCTGGTCTGAACTGGGAGGAACCCACCCCTGGATGAGAGTTTCTACCTCCCTGGATCCACAATGGAAAAATCTCTGTAAATAAGGAGTCCTGTGAAATCTTCCCTTCTATAGAGTTGATGGGAAGGCATCAAATTGGGCTCTAGAAAAGGCCCATCTAGGTATGCTTAGTGCTAAATTGTATAAGTATCCTGCAATAGAGGGGTTGGAACTGTCTAACATTTGGCAATAGAATTCTGGGACACTCTGGTAATATCATTTTGGTGATCAATGTTCCTGATTCTCTCTTTGACTATTGATTTGGCCTTGTCCTGGATTAATTGGCTTAAGTATTCAGGAGAGAGGCCAAGATCTTAGAGTTTCCCTATGCAGGTGCAGTGCCAATGGGATTGACAATTACCTGACAGCAGCAGAGGTATCAGGCCCGTAGATTGAAACATTATTATAACGCCTTAGAGTGGGATCCTAGTCCAGGCCTGAGCCTTAATTCTTGGTGGGTTAGCTTCAAGCTTCAATACTGCATTGAGGGCGAGGTTGCATTTTGGGGCACCAAATGAGGTCTTGAAAAAATTTGAATGCCTTCATAAACCCTAAACGCCCTGGTGCCTCAGAGGTTTGAATGCAGTATTACAGGCTGAGTTTGCCCATTGCCAGGAATTTGATACTGACCAGTTCAAGGTTGACTCAGCCTTCCATCCTTCTGAGGTTGGTAAAATGATGACCCAGATCTTGGAGGCAACAGGGTGACTCTGTAAACCACTTGGAGAAGGCTGTAAAGCCTGAAGTGGTAAATAAGTTTAAGTGTTATTGCTATTGTGTATGTACAGAGTTGTATCTCGTATAGTAGTTGGGCAATTATTTTAGCTATGAAAAAAATTAATTGCTGCTGGGATGTAATCTGCCCCTGTTGTTGATGAAATTTAATTATTGCTTGTGTAGTCTTTTGGGCAGTAGAAGTTACCTGGGCTGTTAATTTCTTTGAGGATTGAAATACTACACCCAAGTATTTAACCTGTTCCAGTTTATGGGAATCAATTATCCCTTTGTGCTTTGTTCTTTTGTTAGAAAATATGAAGACTTTGGATTTGCCATAATTGATTATTAATTGTTATTCATTAAGTAGGATGCCAGAGTACTTAGTGCTGGCTTCATGTCTAAACAAGACAAGGAGGGAAGAACAGCATCATCGACGTAGAGTAAAATTGGGAGATGTCTATTGGCTAATTTAGGACCATGGATACCTACTTTCTGGAGAGTTTTAGTCAGAGAATTGATACATATATGTTAAAAAGCAACAGTGCTAGGATGCATCCTTGTTTCACCTCTTGACAGTCTGAATATTGTCGGAAAGGTCTCCTCCCCGGTTACATCTTACTCTAAGTCTGATTTTATCGTATAATTCATGAATTAGAAGCAGGAGAATGGAAACTTACATTTATTATTGCCATGAAAACAAAAAACAAACAAATAGCATTTATTAAATAGAAATATGCATAAAATTATCATTTGCCATGAAACTGTGTATAAAAATGTATAGTCTGCAAAAAGTTAATACAAAAATGGAGACATTAGGAGGCACGCATGTAAATATGTATAGAGATATTTGTGGGTTTTAAGTTTAAAAATAGCAGGGGTGAAGAGAACTTGCAGGCAATAAAATGTGACTTTTATGAAAATGAAAAATCATGGCAAACATGATTGAATTGATAAAACACCATAGATGATTACAGTACTTTTTTCTTTTTACTAGAAAGACTCAACATTTTGGAGGTTTGTGGGGGGAAATGCTGATGGAAAGAAAACAAGTTGAACAGCACTCAAATATCTATACTCAACTTTTCCCATATAAATTATGAATGTCTTATTTCTTTTTTTGGTTCTAAAGGAATACTAAGTACACATTGTAAAGAATAATGTAAACACATGTACCAAGGCCAGTGGATTCTTCCCTCTTGCCATAGCCATCAGTTCTTTGAATAACTTAATGAGACTCGTGAAGTTGAAAAAGCTATCCAGACCACCATGAAGACACAGAAAAAAAATATCCCCCAGACAGAAATACCTTTATGACAATGTCATAAATATTTTACTGGAGCAATCTAGTTTATACTAGTGTCATCAAAAACCAAATTTCTGAAGCTCATTTCATAGCTTCCAGAGTGGCAACTTTTCCACTCTTATCAATAGCCAACCAACTGTATGCTTAAAATGCTCTCTGTCCTTCTCACTACTCTTTACCTGTAGATAAAGCATTAAACCATATATCAAATGTATCAGTGGTGAGTTGCTACCGATATGGTCCAGTTCTACAAACTGGTAGATGTGGCGGTGATAGGCTTCGCCTACCCACCCCGGACGCTTCTGCGCAGAAGCGTTGCATGCACGTGTGAGAGTGCATGCGAACTGGTAGCGATGGGATTTAGAACCCATCACTGAAATGTATACATTCATTTGCCTTTCTGCTCAATTTCTGCATAGTTAATTAGAGTTTCCCCCCTTCCCCAAATTGTTTTCAGAGGCTTATGATCATTCTGGATGAATGCAACTTTGCCAAGTACATCCTCATGAAACTTCCTCTTTAAACACAGGATTCCAAGTGGGTTCTTTCTCTGTCCATGATTCTGATCTGATCAAATTCAGAGAGCTGGAAGCATAAGACACTGGCTTGTTTTCCCAAAGTAAATGCATTCCAGGACAAACAGTTGACGCTTGTCTTCTTCCATGGCTGTTTTGTTGGAATCAAGGTACTGAAGAACAAATGCCAGACCCAACTGCCATTTCATTATACCCAAACGTATTTGATGTGCCAGAAGCCACTGAAATTGTCCATTTTAAGTTGTAAATATAATTGGAATATAATTGGATAGCTATTGGACAGATCCAACTCTCCTCCCACCCCCAACTAAAAACCTTTGGTCTAATTTTTGGGTGGACCAGATACAAAGCATGCATCTCATTAGCACACACCTGCCACATTGGGCCTCAAAGTGTATTCTAAACAATCCATGCCCCCTTTGCCATCTCTGTCCAAAGCCTTCTAAACTGTGAGCAAGTGGTGTGACTTTCTGCCTTCTCTATGACCCAGGTACCTCCTTAGAATTAATGTAGGACAAGTGCTGCCATAGACCCTTCCAGCTCTCCTCAAGATATGCTGACTTTGGCTTTTATCATCATCACCCAATAGCAACTCCCCCCCCCCCCCTGGGCTTGGACCATCACCATTAGAAGACCAAAACTGATAAAAAATAGATTTAGAGAACAAATGAAACTTGTTATAGTGGAATCTTGTCCACATTACTCAGAAGGACCATTTTTTTCACCAGGGTTTATTTCCACAAAATATTTAGAGGATTACAGCCTAAAATCCCAATGCATTTGTGCTTCATCATCCTTTAATCAGTCAAGAATTTCCTTTTGGTAGACAAAGTTTGTAACTATGAATAGATACATCTCAATCCACTCTGATTTTTTAAGATAAATGAAAGCTTCTCAGTTTATAAGCATGGAATTGTTTATTTGAATATGGATTTACATGTATTTTGAAAAAGCATTAAGAGAACACTGGGGGCGGGTAGGACATGCAAGGGTATGTATCTCTCTTAATACTGGAAGTCATCCTTCAAGGCATTTTAAATCATTTATAATTTTTTCAAAGTGGTGTTCCAAATTCACCAGCTGAGTCTCTTTTTTCTTGCTTGCTTGCTTGCTTTTCTTTTTTCCTAGTTTTCAAGAGAATAAAATATAAACAAAACTGCTCACTGGCTGGGACTCTGGATTCTCTGGTATTTAATATAACAACAGTATAGTGGGGGATATTAATCCCACATCAGTTTGGCAGAACCTTGCCTTTGGATGGCATTCTTAATGTTTGAGGTTATTGTACATGCATTTTATTTTAGACATATGTACAGTAAGCAACCACTTTTTCCAGTTAATATTTACTAGAAGAGGCCAGTATCTTCATGCGGTAATATCCCCTGAGACATGGAACTGATGTTTTTCATTGCCCATATTGTCAAAAATAATAATAATATGTACTTCCATGTTCTGCCCTCATTGTTTTATTACTGGGAATATTTAGCAGCCACATCATATTTTGTAAGAATTGCCAGCATGGAGAAAAACAATGTGACCCATCTATCAGGTGTAAATAAATAGAAGAAAGTTACTCATGAGATTGCAAAATTGCCTTTTCAGTGTTGCTTTCTCCCAGGTATGAAGATAGACAAGACAAAAAGAAAAGTCTCAAGAACATCAGGCACCAGATAGACAGGAGATGAGAAATATTTGTTTCATAAGGAAAAGTTTTATTGATTACATCAAGTAAATATATTTATCTTTTCTTACATGACTAAAGGCTTAAAATGAATTCTGATTGGAATTGCCATATAAGTAATTTTGGGATTTCACTTCTAGTGGATCTTGGCTGCTGGGTGAGATAAATTGCAACTAGCCATGTCTTTTTTTCAGGAAAAATGATGAATGGAAAAAAAAGCTGAGGTTAGGTAGCATCTTATAAGCTTTCTGATGGCTAAGGGGCCTCTTCTATTTTTTTATACATATGCATCCCCCCAAAATGTTTAGAATTCCAATATGGCTAAAGCAGTGCCAGATCTTTGAAAAAACCAAATTTCAATCCTGCCATTTCTTCCACTATCAATGTGACCATGCAACATTGTGTAGTTATAGGAACAGGTCAGGAACAGGTGCCAGATCTCTTTTATCACAGATATCTTGCTAATGGTCCAGATGAAGGAGAGATTTCTCCCTTTCTTGATTTTATTCCCTTGCGGGCAGCCCTTGCATGAATTATATCAGGGAGGATACTTGAACTCTCTTTCATAGGCAGGTTTGCTCTCGTGGATTGAGGGATGATGTGGAAACAGTCCTGCTGAGAAGTCACAGTTGATCTTGGGAGCATTATAAGTGCCTGAGTTGTTGCCATCTGTACTATTTACTAGCACAAATTGGACATAATCCAGAGATATATAATATGGAGCGCATGTGTGTGATGGTTCAATTAGTAGCCCAAAACTCTATCCTGCAAGTTATCTTGTTTGCTTGTGTTAATAGCAAGAGAAAGTTGATTCATTATAAAAGTTGCTAACCTTTTCCCCCCCTTAACAAGAATTCAGTACTATCAAATGCTTGTAGCATTAGTAGAAGCCCAGCAGTCAACGTTTTAAACAACACGCAGGAGAAGCTTAGCTTGGTGAATTTCAACTTCAAATTTTTGCAAGCATGGAATCTTGGGGGGGGGGGATTTAATCAACAAATGTGAACAACCTCTATTTTATACACAGATTAAAAAAGAACTGCTAGGCAAGTGTATCCAGAATCTAAAGTTTTGTCAGGATAATGACATCACAAAGCAAATTGCTCCTTATGATTGTTTATTTATTTGAAAGACATACAGTATATGGTTACCCATTTTGTGAAACCCAGCTCTGAGGGGAGGGGCTCACAATATGAGTGTTAGATGGTGCCCTGTGAATGCCCATGTCCACAATCCAGAATTTGTTTTCCTTTTTGGTAAAGAAGTATATTCACTATTATTATTATAAGATTTAGAATGGTTGGAGGCTCCATCTACCCGTTGCCAGAGAAGCATTCTTTAATCTGGACTAAAGAAGCCCTACTTTTTTATTTACCAATGAAATTTGATCATAATATTATTAATTTTACTCTGTGAAGTGAATCATTTCCATTGTTGATATTTCATAAAGTTAGGACCAGGTCAGGTTGTAAGAGGTCTAATAGATAATTTCAAGAACTTGCTTGAGCTCTTCACCATTTTACCTCAGTTTCATTTGCACCAGAATCAGTTTTGCTACAAAAGCAGCACCAAATAGTTTAGCCTTAAACTGTGGAAAAAATAAATCCTACTTTATTTAACTCCTCACTTAGTGTACACATAAACAGCTAATAAAATAGACCTGACAGCTAATACAAAGGAATCTTTGTCATGAGTATTTCCTAATTATTTTTCCCGTTGGATAATGTTACCTAGTTAGGGTAAAATGTCTACAAGAAACAAGCAAGCTCAGAGAACACCAAGGACCCCTTATTTTTCCCTCTTAGATCAGACAAATAATATTATTATCAGTATTTAGTATCTATCTGACAGCTTTCTGCCAATTCAACTATACTGAATTCTACTTTCATTACTGCTGTTGAGAAATGTTCTTCTTCGTTTATATCTCATTTGGTAATTGATTTATGTACACAATTGAAAACATCCAGTACTTTTAGCATGGAATCCTTAAATTCCAAATTTAAGTTAATTTTACTGTGGCAAGTAATTTCAGCAGTAAAATTTATGTAGGATCTGTCAGTTTCTCCCCACAGAGATGACAAAGCAGTTGGTTCATGATCTGATTACCTCATGTCTGCAGTAGTCTATTGGACTGATTACCTAAGATATTTTCCCTGATCTGAGTCCAGAACAGTACATTTCACACTGTGCTGGATCTTTGTTTTTTAATGAATTCCTACTTTGGTTGGGCATTCAGAAAAGGTCCCTATTAAAATCTCAGGAGTTAATCATGAGGCTTATATACAAACACTTCTAGTTATTTTGGAAAATCTGTTTGTAAATCATGTCTGGCTCTTGATCCAGAAGTTTAGTCAAGCTCAAATTATAGCTAATAAAACAATCATAAACTCAATGAGAGTTTTCCCCCCATCTCTGCTTTGGAATCAGTTTCCTCCAGAGTTACACATAGAATAGGATCTAGTAAAACTTTAAAAATGTATTAGAATTGTTTCTTTATTATGAGCTTTTATGAAGCTGGTTTAAATATTACTGTGATGAAAAAATGCACTATTGTTTATAACTAAGTTTTAAATGTTATGGGCCATTCAGATTACCAACCATTTATTAATTTTTGATGTTTTATTTTGTTATTTTATACTGCACTTAATTATATGAAATGTGTAGAAAAAACATTGTTATATACCATTACTAAATAGCTAGGCTGGTGTGCACAAATGTGACATAGACTTTTAGAGCTTAAGAATATAGTGCTTGTTATACTGAATAGTATATAATTATATTTTAAGATTTGGATGAAAATCTGCTTGTAAAATACCACACATTTGTTTGTTTCCCTAATCTTTTATTGCTAAATGGAAAGTGGAAACAGAAAGCACAATGGTTGCTTTATTAGCCACTTTCCTCTGTGTGTCTTTGAAAACTGGGGAGGAAAAAAATTGTAGTGTAGAACAAGAAAGTCAAGAAAAAAATCCATGTATTTGAATACAATTGTAAGCCCCACTGGAGTCAAGAGGTCTTACTTTTGTATTGTTAGTAGTAAATAAATTTCACTAATGATCAATTTTTTTAATTTTAATAATCATGTTTGGGTTGCTAGCCCATAAGAAATAGCTTTTCCCTGGATTAGAGATTTTCAAGTATAAGAGATTTTCAAGTGCTTTATATCTTAAATCACATGACACAAGAAAACCATTTTGGAGGTAATTGTAGCTGACAAAGCCCAACACTATTCTTGAGCTTGAAAATTAATTGTGCTTGACTATGCTTCCATGATGATTGCTAGACAATTTGTCTTTCTTTTGCAAGAAGCTGTTTCATTTATGGTGAAAGTGTTTATTATATAATTATTATAACTGAATCCCCAAAAGTTTATATAAAGTGGTAAGACTGGTTTGAGGCAGAGGAGGAGGTGGAGGAAGGAGGAGGAGGAGGAGGAGGAAGAGGAAGAAAAGGAGAAAAAGGAGAAGAGGAGGAGGAGGAAGTTGTTTGCTGCACTTTCTTTATGATTATACAGTATGAGGAGTTGCAATGGTTTTAAAAGATGGTAATGCAGAAGGAGAGATAGTGGAAGGTAGCAGGCAAAGTCCCACTGTTTCATCCTGTCCAAGTCTGTCAGAACAACTGCATGGGTATTTGCAGGGATGTTCCAAAATTGGTCAGATGGATGATCACAATTAGAGCCCTGCCCCCTCTAAAGCTACATGCGGTGTTGTGGTATTTATTAAAATGAGATTGGGCTTCTGCCTTGATACTGCCCCTGCCATTTTGTAGAACGGTGCCATTTTTTAAAGAAAACTTTATGGATGAAGGCATTCAGTTAGCCTGTGAAAGGATTCAAAGTGATCACACTGAAGCCCAGCTTTTATTTGCCAATATTTCTGTAGAGAAAGAATGACTGAAACAAACATCAATAGAATTATACTTCAGGTGTTCCTGCTAAGAAGTCAGAGCTTAGGGGAAAGAGAGCTGATGGGAAACCTCCATTCCCTCCTTGCTCTTAGTCTTCATGCAAAGAGGCTGAGTATTTTTATTCCACTGTGCTTAGAGACACTTTCAAAATCCATCTAGTTTTAAAATCTTTTTTTTCCTGATTGTTATGTTTTACTGAAACATTACTTTATGGAACTAATGCATTGGCGGACCTGTTGCTGTTCCATTCACAGATTCCAAATTTTATATTGTAGTCCTCTATAACTTCCATCACTCCTTCTTCCCTAAGCAACTACCGGTACTGTACTTCCCTATGCAACTTTCATACGCAAAGAAATTAGTCAAATCTCAAGTAAAATCCAAAGCTAATTTGAGAGTTCTGCCTGTATATTAAAGACATCTCCTGCAATGTCATGTCATCAACCAAGTTTACATTTTGTATCGCATTCTTGCCTAGTAATTTTTTTCTGCCATGAAATTGTATTCCATCTCTCTGAAAACTTCAAGAAATCTGAGGTAAACAGCAAACATGTTTAATTCCTGTTTTTTAAAGATTTACCATGGAAAGGTGATTCACATTACAAAATTTTAAATGATTTAATATAACAAACATATATGGTTATCAAACACAATCACAAATGATTCTAAGGGTAATCAAAATATGAACAATTCAGTTTCTTATGGAAAAGATGTTTGCAATTGTTTTAAGTTTCTAGTGTTCTAGATGGACTTAGAAGGCCCAATTTTATGAACCCTGCAGGTAATACTCTCAAGTAGCTGGAGACACCCTTGTTCTCCAACTCTTAATGGACAGGCTGAAGAAAACCAGGTTAAAGTAGGGCTTTAAAGGTGATAACCAGCACATTTGCTCCTGGAAGCAAATCACTAACTTCTCTAAGCAATGCGGAAGTGAGTTGTGCCATAAAGCTGCCACTTTCCCTCTTGTAATACAGTTGAAACTTTCTGGG
>JANHGD010009268.1:3833-14633 GCA_027560375.1 Imantodes cenchoa | reverse complement strand
TTTTATCCTGAAGGCTGTAAACCGCCCTGAGTCCCTAGGGAGAAGGGCGGGATAGAAATAATAAATTATTATTATAATTATTATATCTTTCAAATTGCAGCATATGTAACAAAGACTTCTTTCATATTTTGATGAAAGCAGAGTAAAATACCAAAAAATCAGTCAGCCTGACATGAAGAGGGGAAAAAAGATCAAAGTAATACATATGAAAAAGGGGTATGACAGAATACTAAGAAGAGGATGCTTCATTGTTTTTGTGTTGGTTTATGATGTTTAATGCTAAGTTCCACAATAGTAACAAGAGCTGATGTTGGCTGATGTTTTTCAAACTACTAGCTTCACTTATTGGTCTTTTCGCATTTGGATTGTGAAAAACTATTGGCTTGACATCTGATGCCACTTTTATGGTTCTGGCAAATTTCTGATTTCCCATGAACTCCCAGCACAGATTTTATGTTTACTGTAATTTGTTCAGCACATCTTTGTTTTCCTTTTTTAGAACTAGCAATCAGCCTAAAGCCTAAGCAAAATTATATGGGACAATACATATGCTAACCCTTATTTAAAGTTAACCCAAAGAATATTTAGAAATGTCTGGATTCCGAATATGCAAAACTAAAAAAAAAAAATGCTAATGACCATAAAAGTTGCAACTTTATGTAAGTAATGTTTTTTTAAAAAATGGATCAGTTTATTTTATTTATTTTTATTTATTTGATTTCTGTAGCCGCTTATCTCAGCAAACAACTCTGGATGGCTCAGAAATTCAGAAATACACATTTCAATTAAAATCTTAAAAACAGTAAAAAAAATAAAAACAGTAAAAAAAAATAAAACATTAAAACATCTAATTTTAGTATATATAAAGCAAGATATCTGGCCTGAACAATATAGTCAGGAGACCGGACTCTTGACACATATAGTACCCCAAGACTTACATGGTTGGGGCCATTCTAATCTCCAGAGGGAGAATGTTCCACAGAGCAGGAGCTGCCGCAAACGAAGCTCGTCTTTTGGCTGATGGGACCTGTAGCATGCCCATCCAATTTGATCTAATTGGATGGGTAGATAATCTTTGAAAAAGATGATCCCTCAAGTATCCTGATCCCAAGTTATGTAAGACTTTATACCAGTACCTTGAATTGCACCTGGAAACATGCTGGTAACCAGTGCAGTTCATACAGGAGTGGTGTTACATGTGTCATATACTTGGCACTAGTTAAAGGGGTGAAATTCAGGTTCTGACAGGTTCTGGAGAACCACTAGCGGAAATTTTGAGTAGTTCAGAGAACCAGCAAATACCACCTCTGGATGGCCCCATAGTGGGGTGGGAATGAAGATTTTACAATATCCTTCCCCCAGGAGTGAGGAGGGAATGGGGATTTTGCAGTATCCTTCCTCTGCCACGCCCACCAAGCCATGCCCACAGAACCGGTAGGGAAAATTTGAATTTCACCCGACTAGTTACTACTCGTGTGACTGCATTCTGCACCAGTTGAAATTTATAAATGGTCTTCAAGAGCAGCCCCAATGTAGAGGTTGTTACATTAGTCAAATCTGGAGATTACAAGGGTATGAGTTACTATGAGCGAGGCCTCCTGATCCAGGTGTGGACGCAGCTGGCACACCACCTGAAGGTGTACAAAAGCTGTCCTGACTGAAACTGCCACCTGTTCTTCAAGCAGGAGCTGAATCCAGGAGGACCCTCAAATTGCACATTGGGTCCGTTTGGGGCAGGTCTGCCCCATCCTGAACCAAAGATGGAAAATCCTTGTGTCTGGGGGATCCAAATATTCACAATCACTCTGTCTTGCAAGGGTTGAATCAGAGTCTGTTTCGCCCCATCTAGTCCCCAACAGCTCTGGGATACGACATCCATGGCATCACTCAAGAGGCTTGGGGTAGAGATATAGAGCTAGGGAGCATCCACATATCACAACTCAAACCAACAGATCACCTCAACCAGCGGCCTCATGTATATGTCAAATAGAAGGAGAGGGAGCCCAGAAGCAATCTGCAAGTAAGGACCATGGGCTAGATCTCTCTCCCTTCTATCCATACCAACTGGGACCAGCCCTGTAAGAAGGAGAACCCGCACAGTACAGTGCTGCCCACCACCAGTTCCCAGAGCTGGTCCAGAAGGATACTATGATCGATGGTATTGAATATTGCTGAGAGGTTAAGAAGAACCAGGATGGATGCACCATCTCCATCCCACTTCCACCAGGGTCATCCATGTGTGCTATCAATGCTATTTCAGTCTGAAACCATGGCCTGAACCCTGACTGAAAGGGATCTACGTCAGTGGTGGGTTGTAAATTATTTTGCTACCGGTTCACGTGCGCCTGCAACGCTTCTGCGCATTTGCGGGTGGACAGAACCTTCCACCGCTGGCGCTACCAGTTCTAAAAATCGGTCCGAACTGGGGGTAACTCTCCGCTGGTCTAGATAATCTGCTTCATCCAGGACCCAGATTGTTGGGGGCAATATGCTGTAAACTGCTTAGAGAGGGCTGTAAAGCAGTATGAAGCGGTATGTAAGTCTAAGTGCTATTGCTATTGCTATCCAGAGTTCTCTGAAATGACATGCAACCAGTCTCTCCATCACCTTCCCTAGAAATGGGAAGTTGGAAACTGGATGGAAACTGTCCAGGCTATCTACATCGGGCAATGGTCCTTTAACAAGGGGGCACACCACTGTCTCTTTAAGAATTGGCAGGACCTAATAATGTGCCTGCAGTGTAATAGTTCATCTGTTTTTGAGAGGTGTCCCGCCACTAGTTCTTCCATATCACAAAACAAGCTTCTTTTAAATCTCATCAATTTCATATATTTCTAGTTTTAAGGAGTACATTGCAGTACCACTTGGTACCCCCTTTCATTTGTTGATATAACTGAAAGGTCCATTCCTGGAATAGAATTTACTCAGATAATGGGGAAAAAGCTATTAATTTCCAATAGGTAACTGGAAAAAGTCCAGGGAAATAGACCTTATTTTAATGAGATCTTAACTATAGAAATTATAATCTATCTGCCAATTGTATTTGTCTGTTTGATCCTAAATCCAGGACTATGTGTATAGAATTTGTAATATATTTCAGAAGCTGTGATTACTCCATATTGGACTTTTCCATACTAGACCATCAGAAGACAATCCAGAATGATTCCCTCATCTATAATGATATCATTTTGTGACCTATTCTTAGTAAAGTAATTTCAGTAATGCAGAAAAATAAATGCATTTCTACAGTTTTTTACTGACCCCATCTCCTTTACTACATTGACTCCTATGAGTTCTTGTTAATATAATTATTTTAAAATGATACAAAGATTTTGCTTGTTTTAAAAATGCTCCCAAATTCTATGGTACACAGGTTGGGTCCTGGCCTCCCCAATTTTCCAAAAAACAACAACAACCCAACAACAATGTAATCAGTGATTAACTATCTTTTTTTATCAAACTCAAAAGACCATATGGAATGAGCAATGTCTGCTGAATGAGCAAAATTAATTCTTGCTTCGCACAGCTGCTCTATTTTTAGAGATAAATGCATCTGTTGGACTCAGCTTTTCCAGTGCACAAATATAACACTTTGTGGTTTAACATCTTCTCAAAGGTCTCTAATTTAAAAGTTAAGAACTCAACTCATCCAATTTACAAAAAAACCCCAAAACCCTACATTGGTTTTTTACCAGAAATGTAACTTCCTTGTTATTCAAAAGTTTTCTTTCATTCCTTTTCCTGAGTATATGTTTCTACTCTGGGACATTCTTACATTAGAAAATCTCCATGGAGATCTAAGTTTTCCAACTTAGTTGTACTCTACTGTCTTTGAATATTACAAGATTTGAAGTTGTTTTGCAGATTACTTTTATGTGGGTTCTATCAGTTTATTTCAATCATCATGATCTTCGTATAATCCCAAAAAACTCTGATGAAAATATACATTGTTTTAGTACTTCTAAGAATGAATTAGATGTATTTTAATTCTCCAAAAAGAATTATTTCTATTGTTTCTTTTATTATATGTTTTATCTCATAACTGGATGTGCCTTTAATAGAAAGGAATTGATCATCTGAAATTTCCCATTAAAATGGGGAGGGAGGAAGGAATACGCCACCCAGAGTCCTTTGGGAGTTGGGCGGCCTACAAATAATTAAATAAATAAATAAATAAATATTATTATTATTATTATTTGGTAGCCCCTCTAGTCTCTCAATCTGCTCAAGAAGATATTCTAAAGCTTCAAAATAGTGTCTGACTATAGTTCTGGGAAATGCATGAATTCATGAATATATTTTTTTCTGGTCCAGCACTGGAAAAGTATTCAAAGAAAGTTTAGGTAAAGACCTCAGAACTATTTATTTACCTCACATCTCACCAAATAAGGAACCTTTCCTAGCAGATGACAATTCTATTTTAAAGTTGTATTAAAAAAAAAAATCAGTTAAATTAGTCCACTCAAAAAAAATTGAATCAAACTTAGCTTTTGAAAAACTTACATCTCTGATATTTACGTTAGATAAAGAGAATTGTGTGATACAAAAAGAAGAAAATTATTTCTAACCGATTTCCACTGGACTCAAAAAGATAATTCAAATGTGTTTATGAATAGATAGATGAGCTTCAACAATTTTACCCAAAAAAAGTCAATCAACATAGGTTTAAATAAATTACATAATAGTCTGAGTAATATGCTTAGAGAATGTAGTTACTTTAAGATAACAAGGTAAATTATTTGCTTTTTAACAATCCGGATGTTCAAGAGCTGGTATGAAGTTTTATTTATTTCTTTCTCTAGAATTTCTATATGAGCATAGATGAGAAAACTATACATAAATTATTCTTGGAACAATGCCTGGATTTAATTTAATAAATAATTCGCATCATACAAATGTATTGTAAACTGAGTACTATAAATGAAATATAAAAACAAGCCTGAAAGCACTTAGTGCAAAAATATAGGTCATAATTGTTTTGACCAAAACATGACTATACTTTACATGGGAAAACAGTTACGAAAAGCTGAACCTTTGTTTTCTGACTCCCTTCCTCCCCCAACACACACAAAGAATGCCCCATTTATGTCAAAATTGCCATTACCAAATTCAATTTGCAGTGTCCCCCCCTCTCCTGCCCCATCTATTTTTAAAACATGCATTTTTAATTATAAAACATTCATTCATGGTGCTATTGTATTCTAATGAGAGTACTTGGAACACAGAATTGAGAACACAAATGACAGAATTTGGAATTATTTGTAATTAAAAGTTACAGATATCTTCTATCCTGCTCTCTTTCAAAATAAATAATTCTTTCTTGCTTACCAAATTCATTCCTAAAGGTATGATCTTTTGGAAGGATAGACTGTGAATTTCCTATGTTTCCACCACCAACAAACCAATTAACATTTGGATTCCAGCGGTTCATAAAACCACAAAGATGATTTTCTTCAAAATCACATTCTGCAGTTGAAAAGAATATCAAAGCACATAAATATTCATGGTTTGGCATCCATTACTATTTTAATCAGTTATTATTATAATATACTATTATAATCAGTTCAGTGTTCCATTTAAAATGTACTGTGAATATTCAGAATAATATAAGCTTTAATTCTACATATGTGTTACTATCATCATCCAGGAAGCCATTAAACAGAACAAGGAAGAGAAGTGTAAAGCAGGGATTGGTGAACATTTCTGATATGTTAAATGGAGGGTCCCTAATCCCCAGGCTGGAGACTGACACCAGTCAGCGGCCCGCCAGGAACTGGGCCACAAAAGCGAGTGAAACCCCATCCGTGCAGACGCAGGATCCAGGCAGTATGTGAAACCTCACCCTCCATAAAGTCTATGGCGTCCAGAAATTAGAATTAAAATTCAATACTTGTGGAATGTCCTTGATTGGAATATCATCACTAAGCCAAGCAGAAGTGGCTGCAGAATAATATCCCAAGAATATTCTCCAACACCTGAGTTCTGTACCCCAAGCATGTAGCTTGTCTTTGGACCTTTCTGAGGACCAATAATGTCCTGCAGAACTCCGGGTTTCTCTTGGCTAAGTCCTCACAGATTTACATTCAATGACACAGACGATATTAACAACTATACAAAAGATGTTACAGAACCTAAAAAGCTGGTTTCAGTGTTAATCTATGAATAGCTGCAAACCAGTGCTGAGGTAACATGGTCTTTTTCATAGCTGCTTTTTGTCTGACTGAGCAACAAAGATTTCTAAAGATTTGGAAATCTGGGCAGAATATTATAATTAGTCTATTATAATTATTCACAGATACACCACTTGTCAGGTTAGGATTAATAAAATATAATATTTCAATATAATATTGAATTTCTCTTAATACTATTATGACAATAGATTCCCATTGTCATGCTATTTATACGCAATTATTAAAATAGCTACTTACCTATGCAGTAGCCAGTTGAAATTTTGATTTCAAAAATTGCTATGCTGGCAAAAGCTTCTGTTCCCAGTACACCTTCCAGTACAATCTGTAAAATAAGCATAAAAGTAGAGTGAGAGTAAGCACTGTGTTTTAATAAACTGGTTTTAGAAAATAAATAGTATAAATAACACTGGTCTACAAGGAAAAAGCCTCGGAAATGAAAGTAGCTTAATTTTACCAGAATTGGGTCACTAATAAAGGAAAATTAAGTCCTGAATATTAATTGGCTCCAGGTTCCAAGATACAGCTTTAGGTCAAAATTGCATCAAAATAATTCAAAATTACGAGGGGTGTGTGTGATTGTGCTCCATAACTCTTCTGCAAAATGTGATATAGCAATGAGAATGGTGCCACACCATTCATTATAAATTTATCTTTTTATTGATACCAATAACATAACCATGCTTTTTGCATAAAAGACTGATAGGCTCCAATATCAGATTAAACTACAAGGTTCCATCTTTATTCTAAACTGCGCTTTTTGGCTTTTCCCTTGTAAACTGCAGTAGGATCATCCCTGGGAAGACTGCAGCAGTAATCGGCAAGCACGGATGGACTCCATTTCCCTTGGTAACTTTTCTCCATGCCTGCGATATCCTGGTGAAATCTCTCCACATGCTGATCACTCACTGCCCCACAGTTTAAAGGGAAATAGTCTAAATGCGAGTATAAGAAGTGAATTTTAGTGACATGTTTTCACCAAGTACTTTATAGAACCTAGACAAATTTTCCATGTGTTTTTCTTAGTCATCTGCCTTGCTATTCTCAAAGTGAAGATAAATTTATACATGTCCATGTGGTATCATTTTCATTCTTCTACCGTACTTTGTCAAGAAGTTACAAGGCATCATGATCATTAGACACCCCCCTCCCTGGTATGCAAATATACCTGCCTGTGTATAAATCTTTATTATGAAATATCTTGAAAACTTTAGCCAACCAGCAACTTTATCACCTGTTTTTTAATTCATCTAATCAAAATATGTAAAATCAACACATTTTATCTCGAAGGTTGATAATTTCCCCAAATTGGTAGACCAGTGTAATTGTGCCACGAATCACTGGATTTGGGTTCCCTTTCTCTTAACCTTCTTACAATAATCTCTTAAATATCAGTCTTTCAGAGCAGTGCTTAATGTCTGTTAGTAGGTAATGTCTCTAAATATATGTTCAGATTGAGAGAAAAAGTGGTTGTGCCTACTCTGTCATATGGAAATAAGAGTATGACAGGAACAATAAATGATGCATTGGAATGGGTTATGAAATACATGCAATGATAGAAAAGAGATAGAATCATGAATATATGGTTGCTGAATGAATGTGGACAGAGTATAAAACTGAATACTCAATACAAAATAAGTTCATTGACAAGACTTGGCCATAAATAGAGAATGAATGTAGATTCTTTTTCATTTTCCTGCATATGCAAGATCGTCTCCCTCCCTCCGTGCGTCTGATCAACTAACCATTTATCCATTGGCTGTCAATAGGAAATGACCAGTTTCTTGGCGGACCCTGATGCCATGGGCATCAGAAAGTGATTGGGCCAAAGTCATGAGTCAGCTTTCATAGCTAAGGTGAGACTAAAACCCAGGCTCCTGGTTTCTAGCCTGATGTCTTAATCACATCAAACTGTCTCTCCCTCTGAAAACTAAGAAAGCAATGAGGGATGAAATTAATGAAATATTCAAAAAAAAATAAAGATGAAAAGTTTAAATATTTTTAAATATATGAAGTGTTATATAGATGCAGGGGAAGCAAAGATGATTTGCAAGGACAGAAAGGTTTTAAATATAATGTATAGTCTCTGGATTTGGTGCAAACCAAACATATTTGTTATATTTGCTTTTCCCTTCTCTTAATATTTTCATTACTTTCCTCCCCACTTTTAATAACATTGCTGTTTTCAAAAGGGTGATAGATTTGTATACATGTCTGTTTACAAAACTATATGAAGAAAGATCAAAGTGAAAAAGAACATTGAACTCTAGAGAATAAACTATTTTCCATTATTTTTTCTTTAAAGACTACTACAAT
Source organism: Imantodes cenchoa (assembly GCA_027560375.1). Lineage (NCBI taxonomy): Eukaryota > Metazoa > Chordata > Lepidosauria > Squamata > Dipsadidae > Imantodes > Imantodes cenchoa. The sequence continues at coordinate 6,129 of JANHGD010009268.1, read as the reverse complement.
TTTCTGATTTTGCTAAGAAAAGTCTAAAATATAGAGCAATTATCTTTTCTGACATGTTCTGTGGTACAATCAATCCATAAGGACAGCAGGTTCCTTTCTGATTTACACATTAATTAGAACATCTGATATGTTATCAAAGTGGATGTGTGGATGTTTCTTTTCACAAATAGTAAAAATTGTTCCAAATATTTATATTTCATAAGAAAAGAGATAAACAAGTTAAAAGTTCTATAGTTCTTTCAATGCCTCTACAGTTGTATATGTATGTAGTCTGTAATAACTGGGAACGAATGCAAGGACTTGTTTCAGATGCTTACCTTGAATCTGTCTGTCCTATTTTTTACATCTACACTGGCTATGAGCCAGCTCTCTGAATGTTCTGTGGTTGTCCAAAGCAAATGATCAAAGCTTTCACCTTCCACTCTTATATATAGGTTTAGGGTAATAGAACCTAGTGGCAATTCTGAAGCTGATGCAATCTGATATATAAGTCGAACACAACTCCACTCTCCTGTGTATAGTTCGGGGCTGAGCAATACAGCTGTGTCACCACTTGTTCCTCGTGAGGTATCCACAGAAATGTAATGACCTGAAAATGTACAATGATTGGATTTGAATAAGAAAACATGCCTTACTGATGCTTAGCACTCTTAAGTGCAATCAACCTCACCCAACATGGCCAGTAATTGAACTGAAGGGAAATTGCCTCTCATGCTTTTGGTTCAGATGAAGGATGTGCAGAAATCCAAAATATCTGGAAATTACCATACTGCAGAAGGGTGGATGATTGAAATATAGTTTGCAATAGCTCTCCCTTCTCTGTAAAACTAAATTTATGATTTAAAATAATTAAGTAAGATTTAAAGAACAATAATATTTTGTAATATATGTTTTTCATAAACAACCTGTAGGATTAAAATTGCTTATACATTTATCATGTATTATACACTTAATTAAAGTTTCTCAATTTTAAAGTAAATTATTTTACAGCTTTTGAATATGTGAGTAATATTTAGGTTCATTTCACAGGACTAGGTACTGAGGATCTGTTTGCATAATGCTGAACAGGTAAAGTTTATTTTAATTCTGGAGTGCAAATTGGATTTTGACAATATTGTCTTTTTTTGTTCTTTATTAAATATCAGTGTATAGAAGACATGATGTAGCTCCTGACTGCCATGATTTAATTTTAATGGAAAATGCTTGGTCTCTAGACCAAACCTTTCCAAAGCAGCACCCAATAAACTTAAAATCACAAAAGAGGAAAATAACAACACAAAAGTTGCACAAATGCATACTTGCCTCTCAAATAGCATTACCCAGCACAATATAACTGTCTATAACATCCCAGCAATTTTCTGTTTCTACAAAATATAGGCAGATCATAGAAATGTATGCACCTATCTTTACTTCATACTAGTGTTACTTCATATTAGTGTTTTAAGATGTGCTTGTACATTAGAGGTGTGTTGGTTGCGGATGTGAACCTGCCTGTATGTCTGTATTTGCAAATATGAAAGAAGGATGCATAGGCTGACAGGAAGCCTGAGACAGCTGCAGTTGGATGGAATTACTGAGACCCTAAAACAAAGATAGTTAAAACATTTAAAGCAAAACACCAATATATGAAGTGGTGTATCAACATATTTCAAGGAAGTCTGTTTGCAAGTGCAGAAAGGTATGTAGAATTATAATGTATGGTTGGATAAAGTGTACTTCCATTTCTTTTTATTATTTATGCCTTCATTTCTTTGGCTTATTATTATTGAGGTTACATTTATTTACTTTTAAGAATTATTAAGGACCCGATAATTTGTGCTATGTCCTATATGTAAAACCATAGAACTCAAAGAGGGTGCATTTTCTCTTTCTCATTGCATGCATACGTACATAAAACATACATGTGGGATATTGTTTTAATACATTCTACACTTTCTAAAGTTATTTGAGGTGACTTATACATTGAATAAATAAACTTAGAGAAAAACACATTTCTTCTTCAAAAAGGGGCAAATTACAGGCTAGGCAGTTTGACACAATATTGAAAAAAATGCAAATTATAGATACCAGTTTTGGGAAAAAAATGTACTAATTATCACAAACTCAGGACTGATTTGTCAAAAACAATTTGACAGACTAATCATATCTCATTTTTAAAACTTCCTTATTAGACTATATTAAGACTTCAACAATACATTTAACAAAGTTCTCTATACCATGTCAGGGGTGAAATCCAGCAGGTTCCGACAGGTTCTGGAGAGCCGGTAGCGGAAATTTTGAGTAGTTCGGAGAACCG
>JANHGD010009266.1:232887-243084 GCA_027560375.1 Imantodes cenchoa | reverse complement strand
GTACATCTTATACTCTGAAAAATATGGTAATTGGTTTTTCCCTAATTTCTAAGATGTGCCTTAGACAATATCTTAAACAGTAGTGTCTAGTTTACAGAGAATAATCTGAGTAGTATGCGCAAGCACATACTGACTTAATACGATTAGGATAGTCATGTAAAAACTCTAAAAAAAATCCTCTGCCTTTAAAAGTTCATCAGATTAGTATTTTATTTATATACAAGTGGTCCTTGACTTACAACAGTTCATTTAGCGACTGTTCAAAGTTCCAACACTGGAAAAAGTGAGTTATGACCATTTTTCACACTTACAACCCTTACTGCATCCCCATGGTCACATGATCAAAATTGAGACGCTTGGCACCTGACTCCTATTTATGGTGTTTGCAGTGTCCTGGAGTCATGTGATTATCCCCTTTTGCAACTTTCTGACAAGCAACGTCAATGGGGGAGCCAGATTCACTTAACCACCATGTTACTTATTTAAGAACGGCAGTGATTCACTTAACTGTGGCAAGAAAAATCGTAAAATGGGACAAAACTCACTTAACAAATGTCTCACTTAGCAAGATAAATTTGGGTTCAGTTGTGGCCGTAAGTCCAGGACTACCTGAGTATAAATCTAGTCTGGTTGGTAGGAATCAACATCAACTTGATGACACATAATCAGCCAATACAGGTTTTGTTGTAATGTGATCATAGTCTCTTGCAAGTTTTCTTGTGAATTATGCCTGTAATCCATAATAAAGCTTAAATGTATAGCCACATATTATGACTTATAGTTAGAAGCTACACAGAGTAAGTAATAACTCCTCTTAGGTTAGGAATTTGAAATTCTGTGAGCTTGCTCTTCATATTTGGTTACTTTAGGTAAAAGTCCTCCTGAAGTGATTTCTCCAAACACATCCGATGAATGTATAAAGTGGTCCAAAATACTAAAGTGCAGAAATGCTGTTAGCAAGGTAAATAAGCTAATATATAGCTTTGTACTCTGAGAAGAATTAAAACATAAATGTTTAACAAACCAGAAGTATATATACTGTATATACCTAAATATACTTCAAGTAAGTAAATATAGCTAAATTATTTAGTGTAGAAATAAAAAACACTTAAGTGTTTTTGCCAGTGCTAAGTCACTTACAACTTTGCCAGTGCTAAGCCACTTACAACATTAATTTTCTATAATAATGGGTTACTTTTTGGACATGTACCCTTTCCCAAGTAAATATACAGTAACATTTTTATGAAAGTTTAAACACTATTCAGTTTTTCTAATCACCACTTTACATTTCATTAAATTATAAATTGGGGGCAAATAAAATCAGTTTTTTTTTTAGTTTTATGTTATGTTCTCTTCTGTAATCTCAATATTCTAAACTACATTCTGAAATACCACTGTTAAATATATTCAGAAAACTGAAAGCTAATTTCTCTGAATATTGTAAAGTTTATATATCTTTTCATATTGTATGCACACTTACAATAAGCCACTGAAGAACAATTTTTTTTTTTGATTATGAAGTTATCCTGAAATCAAGTAAAGACTTTAAAATATGTTTAGAGAAAACAGAGTGGATATATTTAAAAATGTATATGTTGTTCACTAATGATTAAGACCTACTAAATTATATAGAATTAGATTTAAAAACAAAGTACGACAATTTATATCCAGTCTCTTATTTTGTTATATCTGACTAGAAATGCATGAGTAAATTCATTGACAAGTAAACCAATCTGATTGGCAACAAGCTAAAGCGATGATATATTTTATCGCATGGTGTCATATCAGTTTGGCAAGTGACAAGCAATCCTGTTAACCTAGAAATCTTTCGTTTTCCTCTCCTGATCTTCAAAGGGCATTCTGCAGGAAGGAAGATAACCAGATATACTAAGGCCATTTCTTACTGAGACTTCAAGAAGACTTTAAGAAGATGTAGAGTTGGGAGGTGGGGAGGGATAATATAAAATCTCATGCCTTGTTTGAATGGTAAAAGTTTACTCCTAATGACAGGTATACCTTCTGCTATTGCTGCTTCAAAAGATTTGCTCATAGTGTTCAAAAGCGTTTTCCCCGCCCTCTAAAGAGGCTGTTCGCTGGCAAAATAAAGTGGATTGGACAGTAAAAATTGATTGTAGAAATGCTTTATTTTGACGCTGTGATATGATTTAAAAAAACAACAACCCATCAGTGCAGCCCACAGATCCTTAATGCTCCACAATTGTATTTATATAAAAGTAATGTCTGCATGCATGATCAAATTGCAAAACTTTTTTTTTACATTGAGGAAGGCACTTTCTGTAAATTGAGAACACTGAGCAAAAACACTTACTGGGAAATGTTAATTTGATACGATGTCAGACATGCAGCATTGTGAGTCACATTTTCTTGTGAAGTTTTATATTTTGGTAATTGGATAACTGCTTGGTTTCTTAATGGTGAATGCATGTATTATCACATTTGTAATACACAGTATTACAGCACTCAGAGATCATATATTCCTTCTTAAAAAGGAAGATTTAAGCGTTGAATTGCTTCCAGAGATAGACTGGGGGGAAATTCTGGCAATACTGCTATTTGAAAAGTGGGCAACATGTATTCATATGCATTCCACAGAAATCACACTCTGCAGGATTTCAGCAGCAAACCATGGAAACATTTCTCTCTATTTTCTGGTGAAAAAAACCAAAAGCTGCTTATAAATTTTAATTTAGTTTTAACATACTGTACAAAGAAGATGAACCACACCCTGTTGTTCTCCTCCACCCCATCTCTTGCACACACATCCCATTAAAAAGAATAACTCCAAAATCCACATTCCCTTTTTTGTAACACATTTTTATCCTAAGTTAGGGAAAAAATCTTCAGTGTGTACAAAAGCCTGCCAAATAAGTATTTGTAGGATGCAAACCTGCACATTTGATAGAAAGGCATAAATTCAGATTTCATTGAAAGAATTTTAATGTTTTCCCATGGAATTAAATTTTTGAGTCATTTTCTTTTTTTTAAGCAACAAACACATTTCTGATGAAATAATGACTACAGAAAAATATGAGTATGCAGAGCAGCTTCTGATTTACCTTTTGGACCCATAGCTTAGAAGTTGAAATAGATCAACAGCTTGCTATTTTGAAAGAAAACGTTTAAGCAGGACTTTTTCTATTACAAAATATATTAATTCTGTGACTATTTGGAATAATTTAGTGGAAAATAATATTACCCTGCAATATCATTATAGATAATATATCTGCTTTGCCATCAGTTTTACATGCTGACTCTTATCAGCGAGTTTCACTCTCTGGATTCAAAGGCAAATTTAAGGTGCCACATTCATCAAAAATTGGTGATCCTAGATTGATTTCTGACATTGCTTTTTACTTGATAAAAGAATGAATCATTAAGTATGCAAAATCAGGTTAGGCCCTTGAAAATATGGGGGCTTTTTTAAAAGGGGAGAAGTACAAACACATTTCAAGTTCTTTTTTTAATTGTCCTTACATTGGCAATGATTATTGCATTTGGTGGTTTGCCATACTGTTCCTCAAGAACTGTGAAATTCTCAAGAATTGACAGTTGAGGTTTATGGCTACTATGCTTTCAGGATTAGGAATTGGATGCCCTATTTTTGGGGGGAGGCTAATATTACGATATTTTAAAGATTTTAATTGTGATGGCTTGGGCTGAATTTCTGGTGACTTACAAGAGTGGTGTGCAGCTGTTAGAATCCAAAACAGGAAAGGTGCTTCATAGAAGGCAAGTCATCCTGGCTGCACCTGTGGCTTCTCCTTAACAAAGGTACGCCCTTTCATGCATCCTACACTACCCAGGAAATGATGTCATGGCTTTAAGGAGGCGCTATCAGGTGCAATGAGCATACCTACACCAAAGTACCTTTTCTGCATCTGATCCAAAGAGCATCCATAGATTACAACTTAGAGAAGTATGGAGCTTCATGCCCTGAACAAATTTTATTCATTTGTTTTATTCATGCCATTTTATTGAGCTGGGTACTCCATTCTTGACCCTTCAGTCTGAAAGGTAACTTAAGAACTGCAAAGTGGTAAGGTTTCTATGCCTAGATTTTTACTTTTCATTTATGCTTTAGAATTGATTATACTAGACTTCACAAGAGGACGATTTGTGTATGGTATAGGAAAAAAGCAGGGGCACCTAATTATTGCTATAGTAAAGGAATCAAATATTCAAACATTACTATATGTAATTGCTGGAATTATTGCACACTAAATTAGAGTATTTTCAAGAAAAAAAGCAATATTTAAAAAGGAAATTACTTTAATTACATATCATTTTGGTGACCAAGCCATCAAAATCCATGTTTTAAAACTATTTTTTGGTGCTGCATATATCATGGTACATCTTCAGGACGTCTGTGCAACTACACATGCAAATATCCCTAGATAGGTATCTAAAAGTCTTCATTCAGATGGTATGTTGGTATTGTCTCTCTAGATTAATATTCTATATATTTCTCTCTCTGGACTGTTCACAAATTAAGATAATTTTGCACTTAATTAATATTACATAGTGAGGGTGTGTTTCAAGACCATAACAATTTCTCTTTAAAGCTGTTTTGCCTTTTTTTTTTTAATGTAAAAGTTACTTTGGTTTAAATAGGCTTGCTTAGATGGCAGTTTTTATTCCATAACACTTAACAATTTATTAGCTTTCATGTTTTATAATTTTTTCTTAAATTACAACCTTTGCATAGCAATAGCAGTAGCCTTAGACTTATATACCATTTCATAGTGCTTTACAGCACTCTCTAAGCGGTTTAAAGAGTCAGTGTATTGCCCCCAACAGTTTGGGTCCTCATTTTACCAACCTCTGAAGGATGGAAGGCTGAGTCAACCTTGAGCCAGTGAGAATCGAACTGCTGGCTGTCAGCAGAATTAGCCTGCAATATTGCATTCTAACCACTGTGCCACCATGGCCCTCCTATTGGCTTAGCATCTATTGGCGATCATAAGGTACATTTGATAAGTTCCAAAACAATTCTAATTTTTTAATAATTATATTAGCAAAATTCCAAATTAGAGTTCAAGTTGGCAGCCTTAGGGCCATGGTATTTTTGAGTTTTCTATTTCATTAGTTCATTCAGAGTCATCTCTTCCACAGGCATTGTTGTCCCTTTTGCCTTATTTAATCTTTGTGTTGCAGTAGGTGACTCTCAGATAAGAGACTTGCCGTGGGACAAGAGAGAATGTAAGGAAAGGAATCTGTCCTGTTCCTTTACAGTTATCTTCCTATATCCTTCCTTTGCTGAAAATAACTTGTGCAGAATTCCTGATATCTGATCCTGTGCTGTATGATAAGGCAGACCAGAGTGATGCTACTAGTTTGATATTTAACTTATACCATATTTAGAAATAGCTTTTATCTCAGTCATAGGGTGACCCCTGGAAGGGAGAAGCTTGAGCAGTTATCTAATTCAGTCCATGCAAGGTAAGATTCCATTGACATTAAACAGCCCTGGCAGAATTGTTCTTAATCCATTTTAATCTTACTGTTTGATTTTAGCCTAAATAAATACACATCAACAAAACTTCCTTCTTCTGCTTAAAACTTGGAGAATTCTCCATGCTAAGACTAGTGGAGAAAGGATGGAACTTCTCATCTCTCCATGAGTCAACTTGATATCTTTTTCTCTGTGACCATCTCAAAAAGTAGAGGAAAGAAAACTCTTTCTTATGCCAAGCCACTTGGTCAAAATTATTGTTACGTTTTCAATTCCAGGCTGCTTTCTTTCTAGTTCATGTAATTTTGTAAAAGTACTTGCATGACTAATTTGCATGTGGCATATAATTTAGATTGTCCTATGATGTCAAGCTTTTTTTTAGGCCACCAGAAGCAACAAGAAGCTAACATTTATGACCCATAAAATATTACACTTATGCATGTACTTGCCTTAGATTTATTTCAGAGCCATTCATTGGATTTTTTTTAACATTTGTGGCATGGACTCATTCCATTCTACACATAGATCCAGTATTATTTAGCATGAGTATTTGTGTGACTGCAAGAGACTTAAGTACATAATTTTGCATCATAATCAGGTAAGCTTAGAGATTTGTTTTGTGGTCTGTATGTTTTCTATATTCTCCTATTCATATTACAGTCACTCTGTAATGGACAAAAGAAATAACCTTGAGGAACAGGAGCGCAGCCACAACCAAGACAACAATCAGATAAAAATAAAAATAAATTTGAATCTGGAATAGAAATATAAATTTGAAAAGTCATCTCAGACATGACCTATTTCTTATGAAGAAAAACTGAAGAAGCGGGAAAGTGCATTCGGATTTGCAAGATTCTGTTATTCTTAACAAAATAAAAGTAGTATTAACTTATATGTGTTTGTTTTCCATGTTTGGTCTATCTTGGAGGGCTCACCATTTCTTATCAGCAATTTTTGCAAGTAGAAAGAATACTATGTATGTTATGTATGTACACACATACTTCACACACACTTAGGTTGTAAGAAAAGATTGATTGATTTGTTAGACTAATGATCATGACATAAAATGTATTGCTTGAGCTATTACTGGTTAAGCAGATTATCTTTTTTTCATTTGCAAAATTGTTCCGTACGTGCAATTCCAGAAAACATATTTGAAAATTGTAAGTTTATGTGTGGCTGTGAAAAAGTCACTCGATGTCAGCAAATTTTTATCATGCAGGATCCCAGTGCGGCTTTAGCACTACTCAAGAGTCCTTAGATGAAGGGTTGAATAAAGAGTAGTAATTATTTTGATTCAAGTCCACTTGCTGTTTAGAGCTTAGTTTCTCAGGTCATTCTTCCAGTTGTTCCCAATACAAAAAAAACTCTGACCTTAAAAATTCTACTATAAATTCAGGGACAAAGGAGTTGTCGGGAAGGAAGCAGCACCAATGCTGGCAATTTTCTCAGCAGCTTTACAAGATCCACTGTAAATCATCAGTTTAAAATTTACCTCAGCTTCTTTGTTTGAGCAAATGTCAGCTTTTATAGTTTATATTGCCAGATCAGGACACCCATGAGGTTAATGAGGCCTAATTTTAAATATCGAACAAAATCAGTTACCTGCAATTTGTAATTCTGTGTTTTAAGGAAATTATGTTTGAAAAAGACATTCTCTTCAAATTTTTCTACTTAAGATGGGCATGTTTCCTAATGTGTTCATATATTAAAAAACAGATTCTAGTTTTTTAATAATGGTGCTCCTGGAAGTCTTAAGACAGTCTTCTAATGAATGGCCATTTTAATAAGAAAAAGGAGCTCTTTGGAAACACTTTTTACCTCAGACATTTAATTAAATAAAACAATTTTTTCTTCCCTTTATTTCATTTTTTTTCTCATTTGAATATTCTATATCACATTAAAGAAATGGTGGCTAGCTAATATCTATATTAGCAGATTTGAAAACTGATTACTTTTCCATACATAAATAGGAATTTGAATGTACTTTTCCAATTTGATTATACCTTCCATTTGCTTTTTGACAGTGGCCAAGAAATTGTATAGGCATAATTGTTTGATTTACAAATAAATTTGTTAAAATGTAATTATTGGTAAAGATTATTTTTATATTTTTTGATTAAAATGTCATGGTCTGGTCCCTATATGCAGCTGACATAGTTGCATACATGTTTATTCTAAAAAACTTTTTCCCCCCAATTAATAACTACTGTTCCTATCACTTTAAACTACATTTATTGCTACAGGTAATTCAGCACCACCACCACCCCCAAAATTAATAGATTGGGCTTTCATTTTTCTTCCCTTGCAGAAAACGGAAATGAAGGTTCATAGGCACACACAATTTTGCCTCATTTGTTTGCTGACATTTGTCTTCCATCAATGTCACCATTGCCATGAAGGTGAACATAGCCACAATGACTGTCAAATCTCGGAAAATGAAAGGACCGAGCCTGAACCAAGTAAGGAAGCTGAAGTTAAACAGAAATACTACATTGAAAAACTCTTTAATCATTACGGTGAGAATGGAAAGTTGTCATTTTGTGGCCTGGAGAAATTGATGATGAGCCTTGGCCTTGGAGAAATTAAAAGAGTAGAAATAAATCATGAGGACATTGGCCAAGATTATGTTTCTTACTTAGATGTACTAGATACACAAGAAGGAAAGCATTCTCATTCCCACAACCATCCTCATTCCCATAATCACCCAAGCTCAGAAAATCAGACTGCAAACGAAGGGTCTGCCAAAAGGAGCCAGAAGTGTGATCCAGTGAAAGAAGTTACAGAATCGTCTTTGAAGCCTGATGGTAGACATGCTCATGACTCTAATAATCACAGACACCACAAGCATCATCACCGCCGTCATGCGCATCGCCATGTGGACCATAACACTACTCAACAGTCTCACAATGATTCCATTAACACCAGTGATCATGGGGAACCAAGTCACGACCCTTCCACAGAGACCAATACTACTCAGGAACAGCCTGAAAGAAAACTACATAAGCACCCTAAGAAATGGCGGAAAAAGAAGAACAGGGAAGTTTCAAGAGTTACAGCACAAGATTATACTGTCAATCATGACTCAAATGAGCAATATGAACATAATCATGTCCACAAACATGACCATGTGCATGATGTGCCTTTCTCACATGTACGTTTTCATGAACACAATAATGATCATTCAGCTACTCATGGACATCAAGATCCAAATCCTTCCAGTGGGGATGGGTATCGGCATACCAGCAAACGAGAGGCACCTGATAAACAAATCAGCGCGGGGAAGCATGCTAATCACAAGAACCATAATGAAGATGAGCATTCTTCTGAAGAGGTCTGTATGAGCCCAAAAAGAACATGATGAATCTTTTTAGAAAAAGTAGTCTTTCCCAACTTTTAGACCATCAGAGCCAGCTATTGTGCTGACTTATGAATGTCAGAAGTTGCAATTCTATATAATTGTGTGTAACTAAGGAGGAACTAGAGAGCAAGTTTGGTGTAGGGGTGAAGGCATCAAGCTAGAAACCAGGAGATGGAGCTCTAATCCTGCCTTGGGCACAAATCCAGTTGGGTGACCTTGGGCCACCCAACTTTCTCCATCCTAGGAAGCAGGCAAAGACAAATAACTTCTGAAAAACCTTGCCAAGAAAACTGCAAGGACTTGTCCAGTCAGTCTCTGAGAATTGGACACAATTGAATAAAGCGGGGGGGACGGGACTATATAGGGTTTATATAGCTAAGGACTTATACCGGTAGATAGATACTTGCTTTATAGGGCATTATTGAGCATGGCTAATATTTAACAAAGGAGGAAAAATGTTTATCTACGTAGCCATTTAGGTTATCCCAGGATAAATCCAAGGTATTTTTTATTTGTTTAAAGGACCAATAGATCTTTGTACTTTCTTCCTTGATGAACTAATTAACTTACTAATCTTGTATGCTTTTTTAAACATAGAAGGCAAATATTTAATCATTCTTGGCTGGTTGAAATGAAATGTCATTTCAGTCAACCATTGATGAAATACTGTTTACATTACTGTTCCCAGGAAGGATTTTAATATGTATAACATTTTCTGAATTTAGGTTTAATCTTTTAAAATTCTCTGTAGATGTAATGAATAAATTCAATTTCCACTCCAGAAAACACAATAGACAGTTTACTCAGCATTTCATATTCCCAGTTCCTTCAACATATGATGGTTCATGGGCTAAGTAGCAGTTCACATTACAGAAGAAACCCTGTAATTTCATGAGACTTGAGTAACTAACTATGCCTTTAACGGTGGGACCTGCTGCTTAATTGTCTTCTTCCTAATTTGTTTGCAGTGCTTAAATGTCACACAGCTGCTAAGCCATTATGGTCTTCGCCCCAGTTCTCCAATTTCTCCCAGCTTGTTTACTTACCTGTGCCCTGCGTTGCTGTATCAGATCGATAGGCGACTTTGTATTGAACATTATGAAGACCTGCATTTTGAAGACTTGAACAAAGGAAACAATGTGTCTCTCGGGAATGTGGAGAAAACAGGTGCCTCAGGTGAGGAAAAAAGTAGACTGAAAGATTTGTGGGTTTTCAGGTTAGTTAATATAATTTCATTTCATTACATCTGCAAGCGATGTGGCACGCTAAGAGCACGGCAAGACACAAAAGACGCCCTGGTCAACCACTAGGAGAAGGGAAACTGACTGCAAACCTCCACTGCCTTGTGGCTATATCCATCATT
>JANHGD010009266.1:178050-191105 GCA_027560375.1 Imantodes cenchoa | reverse complement strand
CAGGTGAGTACAACGCCCATTCTCCATAGTGGGTGGAGCTAGCCTCCAAGAATGGGACATGCCAGAGCCTACCACCACGGGGAGGGGTTACTCGTGCTGGTCCACTGTAACATTACCCTCCGTTGTCCCCTGGCCAAGCACCCTTCGTCCAAAGTCCGCCTCTCGCGAGGCAAAAAGGTCTAATTTGTAATGCCGCACAAAAGGCGTGATAGATGTCCAGGTGGCCGCTCTGCATATTTCCTCCAGGGACACCCGAGACCGCCAGGCCATGGTAGTTGCGGCGCTACGCGTGGAGTGAGCAGTCACCGCGGCCGGACGGGGCAGAGAAAGGCAATCATAGGCCGTATTGATGACGTCCCGGATCCAACGACCAATGGTGGCCGAGGAAACCTTGGTACCTATAGATGCGGGCTGAAAGGATATAAACAGAGCTTCCGTTCGGCGAATGGAAGCTGTCCGTTGAGTATAAGATCTAAGGACCCGGGGTAAGTCTAGTAAATGCGAGGGTTCCTGGTCAGTAGTGCCTGTGTCGTGGTGTAAGGCCGGTAACACAATCTCTTGAGTCCTGTGAAACATGGAGTTCACTTTAGGAATAAAAGTGGGATCTAATCTAAGGGTCACCCTGTCCGGGTGGAATACACAAAGGTCTTGCCGGACAGAGAGTGCGGACAGCTCCGAGATTCTGCGGGCAGAGGTTATGGCTACCAAGAAGATAGTCTTGTAGGTAAGATATTTTAAGGAGACTGACTGCAAAGGTTCAAAGGGAGCCGATTCCAGCGCCCGGAGCACCTTGTCCAGGTCCCATGTGGGGAACCGGTGTACCACGGGCGGAGAGATAGCGGTTGCGCCTTTGAGAAACTGCTGAGTGAGCGGATGAATGGCCAGTGAAGACAGGGAACCGCAGGTAAGCACCGTGGATAGGGCCGCCAATTGCCTCCGGAGGATGTTGGGAGACAGGCCCTTCGCCAGTCCCTGACGGAGGAACTGGATGATGCCAATGATAGGTAAGTCTATTGGGGAGTATCCTGTCTGGACGCACCATTCGCGAAAAGTCCGCCATGAAGAGGAGTAGATACGTTCTGTGGATGGGCGCCTGGCCGCCAGCATGATGTCTATGATGTCCTCCGGCACTTGGCGTCGCCTCAGAGACAGCCGCTCAAGCGCCAGGCGGTCAGCTGCAACCATTGAGGATCGGGCTGCTTCGCTGACCCCTGCGCGAGCGACCACTCTGTTGGCGGGATCCGCCATGGCGGTGAGGCAGACAGGGAGATCAGGTCGGCGAACCATGGTCTCCTGGGCCAATGTGGGGCCAGCAGTATGATCTCCGCCGACTCCTGGCGCACCTTCCGTATGACCTTGGGGATCAAGGGAAGCGGGGGGAAGGCGTACAACAGCCCTTGTGGCCATTGACAGCGGAGCGCATCCGTGCCCTCCGCTCCCTCGGTTAGGTACCTGGAGAAAAACCTCGGCACCTTTGTGTTCATCGGGGTGGCGAACAGGTCCATCAGAGGTAGACCGAAACGGTGTACCAGCTGGCTGAAGATGTCGGGGTGCAGGCTCCACTCGGCTTGACAAATGTGGTTGCGACTGAGCCAGTCGGCGGTCTGGTTGGCTGTCCCGGCAATGTGGTCTGCCACCAATGATTGCAAGTGGCGTTCCGCCCACAAACCTAGTACCTTTGCCTCCGCCATCAGGTGTTTGGATACCGTGCCCCCTTGTCTGTTGACGTGGGCTTTCGTGGTGACATTGTCCGTCAGAACGAGCACGTGATCCTGGGATACGTGAGGCAGAAAGGCGTGCAGTGCTCTGGCCACCGCCCTTAATTCTAGTAGATTTATGTGCAGCTCCGTTTCTTCCGGAGACCATGATCCTTGCGCCATGTCCGAGTGCAGGTGGGCACCCCATCCTGACTTGCTGGCGTCCGTGGTAATGACTACCTTGGGAGGGTCCAGGAACAGGGATCCTTTGTGCACGGCCGGGGAGGTCCACCAATGCAGAGACCTTCTGACGGCGGCTGGAACCGGTATCTGCCTGCTGGAAGCGCTGCGACCTGCCCTCTGGAAAGGGAGGAGAAGCCATTGAAGGTCCCTGGAGTGCAGGTGTGCCCAGGGCACAATGTGGATCGCAGATATCATCTTGCCCAGGAGGGAGGAGAGAGAGCGGAGGGGAACCCTAGAGGACCCCTGCGTTAGGAAGACCGACTTCACTAGGTCCTCTCTCCTATCCTGGGAAAGAAACACCCTGCACTCCAGGGAGTCAATGATTGCCCCTAAGTGGGTGATCCGGGTGGAAGGAGTGAGGTGACTTTTTGGCAAGTTCACCAGAAACCCATGTTGCTCGAGTGACCTCAACACGGTCTGAATGTCCGTGCGTGCCTTGAGGGGGGAGGAGGACTGGATCAGGAGGTCATCCAGGTAGCTCTGGATTCTAATGGGAATCGAATGCAGATGTGCGATTAATGCGGCCAGGACCTTTGTGAAGACCCTGGGCGCTGATGCCAGGCCGAAAGGAAGGGCCTTGTATTGGTAATGGGCCCCCGCGTAGGTGAAGCGGAGGAACTGGCGATGGGCCTCTTTGATTGGTACATGGAGGTATGCCTCCTTCAGATCTATGGAAGCTAACCAGTCTCCTTTATGCACACCTTCCAGGATAGACTTAAGGGTGTGCATCTTGAACTTGTGATAAACTATATACTGGTTTAATCGTTTGAGGTCGAGTATGGGTCTCCAACCCCCAGAGGCTTTAGGGACCACGAACAAAATGGAGTAGAAGCCCTGCCCTTGTTGGTCTAGGGGGACTCCTTGAATGGCCTCGATGTCCAACAAATGCCGAATTGCGTTGGACATCAACGCTTTCTTGTGGCCTGACTTGGAGACCGGGCATCGTAGGAAAAACCTCGGGGGGGTGGAGACAAACTCTAAGGATAGGCCAAATGTCAGGGTCTCCCTGACCCAGGTATCATTAGTAGTTTCCTCCCACTCTTTGGCAAAGAGTTGCAGCCGACCCCCTATGGGAGGATCAGAAGGATCCTTACTTATTCCGGCGGAAGGGGCGACCGCCGGCCCCCCGAAAGGGCCTCCTGGTTTGGTTACCCCTGCCTGCTCTGTCCCCAAAGGACCTCTGTCGGTTCCCTGATTGTCCCCCATAGGACCATTGGGATCCCCCGTACTGCCACTGGGGCCTGTTGTAAGAATGATCCGTCCCTCGGAAACCCCGTCTATAGGAGGGGGAGGGCCTGGCATTACCCTTCCTGGTGCAGGGCGGAAGGATTTTCTTTTTGTCCTTGGACTCTATAACGATAGGGTCCAATGCCGGCCCGAAGAGGGACTTCCCTGCGATGGGTGAAGTGGCCAGACGCCATTTATGTCTGGCGTCGGCTGGCCAACTGCGGAGCCAGTGCATCCGCCTGGCCACTACTGCTGCCCCCATAGCCCTCGATGAAAAACGGGCCGCCTGGATCGTGGCATCTGAGGTGAACTGGGCGGCCGCCAACAGCTTGTTAATATCCTTGTGCGCCCTTGTGTCGGCCGGAGGCAGGTGCTCCTGAAGGTCGTGCAGCCATTTCACCGATGACCTTGCGAAGAAGGACGCCGCCGTGGATGCTTTCACTGCCCAAGCTGAGGCCTGGTGGGATCGCTGCAATGCTGACTCCGTACGCCGGTCTTCCGGACGGAGCACCTCTTCTGAGTCACCAGGCATTTGAGTGTTTGTGTACAGTGCGAGCACTGGGGCGTCCACCGGGTGGACAGGTAGGTGTTGATCTAACTGGTGGGCCACATTAAAGTATCTTTTGTCCAAACTATTTGGAACGGGCCCTGTCCCCGGCTTCTGCCACTGTTTGAGGACCGCATCCACAAATAGGGGCGGAGTGGGAATGACCTCCTCTTGGGAGGCCGTCTCCTGAAATAGAGGATCGACCTGGGATGCATCCCCCGATGAGGACACCGTAGTGGCTGGGATGTTGGCCGTTGTCCTCGCCTTGTGGAGGAGGGACCGGAATAGGCTGGGATGAAAAAGGCCTGTGGTAGGAGGTGGAGGGGGCTCCAACCCCTCGTCCTCTGATAATTGGAAGTCCCCCCCTTCCTCCAGCCCCGGGGTTAGATCAAGCTGAGTGTCCCCCTGAATGGACAAGGACCCGTCAGATGATCTAGGTGACTGACCCCCTTCGTCCCATTGTTGTTGTGGCTGGAGTTGGTAGTTAACCTGGGTGGGTGCAGGGGTGTGGATGGTCTTCATTGCCGCCTCAACCCCTGCCCTGATAGCCTCCTCGATCCTGTCCTGGACCTCCTTGGTTTGCAAGGGGTCTGTGATGGATGGGCTCAGCTCCGGGTTTTGGATAATGTCTTGGGCGGAGGAGCTCCAAATGTCCCCTTGTGGGAGGCAAAGATTGGCATTATCGAGGACGTCAGCAGCCCTGTTAGGCAATTGTGATGTTGGCCTGCGTGGTTCTTGCGCAGTGGACCCTGCTCTGTCAGGTGACTCCTGAGCCTGGGCCCCAGATTTTTCTCCCTTTGAGGACCCCTCGCTGTGGGAGTGAGATGACCCTCTAGCTGGGGTCATTGCCCCTGAAGATGCTCCCCCCACAGAGTGAGTGCCTTTAGCTGCCGCCCTATGCCTGTCCTGCGGGGATCGGTCCCGCACAGCTGAGGAGGAGGGGGTCTGAGAAGGAACTCCCTTGCTGGAGCCCTCCCCTTTACTGGGCTTTGCTCTATGCTTGGCAGGTTTCTCTGCCATCGTGAGGGCTATTCACTGCTGTGTGCTGAAGTAGTGGGGGGGCGTGGCTTAAAGCGCCGGTTGCAGCCTCGGCAGGTGAGTGATGGGCTGGGTCGGAGCCTCCGCGGCTGTCTGATGCTGGTCACGTGGGGCGCTGGGTCCGTGGAGACGTCTGCCGCCTCTCTAAGCCCTCAGTCTGCGGAGCGAGTCGCGCGGTTCGGAGGCTGAGCCCTTTCGCTCCCAATGCCCAAATAAGGAGTCCCCCTTGACGCCGGGATGACGTACTGCGTGGGGCGTGTCCGGAGCGTGTGTCGCCAGGCAGAACAGGCCTCAGTATTCAGTTAGGATGCAGGGCGCGCGGGCCAATCAGCGCGCCGATGACGTCACTGGGTAGGCGGGCTCGCAATGTTTCTTCGCGCGCGATGCACAAACGGTCGCCAGCAATAGTTTAGGCCCAATTCTGACAGCGCTGAGGCGAGGCCTTACGAGGGGGTAATTAAGCCGACTTAAGGGAACCCACTGTTCTGTCGGCGGGAGAGGAACGGCGGCCGCTCAAGCGCGAGGCTTCTGCGGCTTATGTTGTGACAGTTCAATGAGTACCTCTCTCCCTTATACAATTACAGCGTTAAACGGTCCAATTGCCCGAGCCTGACACCGATAAGGACCGGGCCTCAACAGTCGGGGTATAATGCAGGTGACTGGAGGCACTTAGGCGACCGGGCCCAGGCCCGTCGCACCCCTCTGCCCGAAGTGTTTTGAGGCTGTTTGAGTTTAACACGACTCACGTGAATGAGAGTAGTTGATAGAAGATGGATGGTAGATAAACAGCTGTAGGAAAGGAGAAAAGGAGAAAAAAACAGGAACTCTTTAGCTGGTGGATACTAGCAAGAATGGAGAACAATACCCTTCTTGGCTGAGGATCGAGTCTAAAGAGGGGGTGTCATAGCACAGGGGCACCTTTTATAGTTCAGACTCGATCCCCATTGGCTAGAGGGCAGCGTCTTCCCATTCTTGGAGGCTAGCTCCACCCACTATGGAGAAGGAGCATCCCAAGAAATAAGATGTTAATTATAAGTAACCAATTTCTATACTGGTCTTTTTTTAAAGTATTTTATTGCTTTTACTTTTTGATGTTTTAATGTTTATTTTATTTAGCATTTTAAAAATATTTTAATGCAGACTTGACTTTTGAATTAGTGTTTTAACTCTAAACACTTTGAGATTTATCTTTAAGAGGAAAAGGTATTGTAGTGATTTAGATAGATTAAACTATCCATGTTTGTTTATAGTTTATCCATCTTTTCTCCCAACTTTTAAAGGTGACATCAATTGATTAACAGGTGACATCAATTGAGACAGCTAAGGGAATGCCTTAAATATGAAGCCAGAAGCCATGCAAGCATGTGACTTTGAAAGAAAGTGTGGTGAGAATAACAGTTTGCAACATCTGTAGCCTACATGGAGGCTTTCCTGAGAGAAATCACTTCAACTTCCAAGAATCTACTTGAATTCAGAGAAATGTATGACTATAGCAATCGCCTGCAGACCTTAACAGCATGGCCTTTTAAGGACAACTGCAAATGTACTCCTGAGAATGTAAGTCTAGAGATTCTGGGAAATCTTTGAAAAGAGCCATCATTTTTCCCCCAATGATGTGTATTCAGTCAAAGTAGAGTTCAACCAGGCTTTCTCTGTATAAATATAGTCTTACCTTGAATAATACTTTCAGCTGTTCTTAAAAATTGGTGTTTTCCTCCCTTCCTGAGAAGGGAGCTATACATTATGTTCTAGTAAACCTCCAAAAGGAAAAGCTTGCTGCTAAATCATTCCACATGTTGTTGTGTTTTAACATTTCAGAAGAGGAAAATCTGTAAGCTTTATTTCTCAATTATGTTACAAACCTCTAGTTTTTAAAAGAAGCCCATATATTTTTCCAGAAATTGTAGGGGAAAGCTCTCGTAGATATATCTTTAAGTGTGTGTGTGGAGGGGGGGGGGAAATGTTGCTACTATCAGCTTAGAAATTCTCTCCTAGGAAAGTTCCAGCTGAGGGACTAGTTCACTTCCACATTCTCTTTAAAATCTGCTCTTCTTTCTTGGCTCGGAGTCCTCTTTCGTTTAGTAAAACTATGCTGGTCTGAGGTGGCTCTGTAATAACTTGAATATGCAGGACAAAGGAGATGCAAGTTTTGGTATAAGCCTAGTAAAGTTTTCTTTTGGGGGCATTGCTTGGCTCTGGGATCTCCTGCAAACGGGGCATGTTTGATAGTTGAGAAAAACAGAGGGTGGTATGTCAGGCAGCCTAAGCAGAATTGTATAGAATCTGCAGAAATGGAGACTAATTCCAGTTATGCAGATGCAGTTTACTTTTCAGTATAAGTGAGAAAAATGGGAAAGCAATTTGAACTACGCAGAACTCTCGGATATAAGCCAGAGTCCAACAATCTGCACATAGTTTAGCATATTATATTAGGCCAGCTCCTGTGACTGATTCAGTCTTTAAGGAAACATAGCTTAACCGCCGTGATGTGAACACAGTCATTAGTAAAGATCCAGCTGATGGCAAACAATATCTTATGAAGCACAAAAGTTCTCCCTCAGTCTTCAAAGTGTCCTTATCCTCCTCTTATGTAGATGGCCAAGGCTGGCTTCATCCACCATCCACATGCAGAGGAACCTGATGTGGCCAAGTGCTTCTTCTGCTTGATAGAGTTAGAGGGCTGGGAGTCCAATCACGATCCCTGGTAGGTATGGTCCGATTGCTGATTTTCTGCCTTGAGGCAGCTCAGACTAAGAACGTTGTTTTCTGTGCATTTGTGGAGGAGGTTAGAAAACCATTTCTTGGCTGGAACAGAATTACTTTCCCCACATTCTGCTAGGTATCTCCCCATCTTTAGTGGAATTTTTTAGCTCCCACTGAGGAAACAATTCAACCAATCTAAACAATACAACCAAAAGACGAAGAGGTAGCTGCAAGCGTTTCATATTGGCTCATCAGTATCTACATTACAGTAACAGGGTTAAAATCAGCCTCAAATATAAGATCTAGCAAGAGCATTAAGCAAGCCTATAATGTATGCAGGAAAGCAACCAATGGCAAGCCTTATGCCCAAGAAAGGCGTAGATTGACATAAAGCCATTTCTGCATGCACAAGGGAGGCTTCAAACGGTTAATAGCAACCACCTCAGCAAACCACAGGAAACAAGAGTTCCTTTGATGCAGTAAAACTTTAAACACAGAGTTTGGATCTACCTGGTGACCCGTAGATAGTAAGTGTCTCACAATGGCCGAATAAGGCATTTTATGGCCACGATTTGCAGCTGTTGTGGGATTACTCAAAACTGTCTGGACCCATTTTGGAAGATGCTCCTTTATTCTGAAAGCCGAACACCTATCAGTTCTGCCAATGTAACTATCTCCACAATTACAAACTGGTAAGCACAATGAATTTTGGCACTGATAGGTTGTGCTTCCTTAATTACGGGCAGTGCTAACCTCTGGGTTTGATGTAATATGTAAAGGTCAACCGTACCGAATGTTGGCTCAGTTAAGGTCTTTAAACGAGCCATCAGGTGTGCTAATTGATCCCCCTTAATTGATCCCCCTCAACCAACCTAGTTTACTTGTTGCTGTACAAAGATATTAAGTGCTGATAGTAACTTAGTTACTTGTTGCATAACATTACTCTGTCACTGAATCACGCTGGAAGACATGTATGATGGGCAACTGTTTAAATGGAAAATGTTTACATTTCTAACTGTAGCACTAAGCTGTGTTCCAGAAAGTTTCTTCTACTTTTCCTGGCTCATTCTACTTCTTGCCAATGGCCTTTTTTCCCTGGCAGGTTGGAGCACTCCAAGCGTAGTCAAGACTCGTGTGGGTTCTTGTCCCTTTCGAAGAATTTTGATGATCTGACAGTAGAAGAATACTATGAACTAGAGATGGAAAGGGTCAGAAATTTTCTTGTAAGTACGTAATGGAACTCTTATCGGGAGAGCTGAGATGACCTAAGGAATCTGAACTTAATGATGAACTTAAAGCACCTCCTGACCCCATTCACTCCTTAGCAAACTTTTCATGGGTCAGTGTGAAATGTGGCTTCTCTTTCTTTCTAAAAATCATGCTTTTAGAGGCTGCTGACATACATACAACTGACAACTACCATTTTTCTCCCTATTTTTCCTCTTTGACAAGCATTGACAAAGATTTAGTTTTTTCCCTCACAGTAGCTTAAAATCATGCTGGGCTATGAGCGTGGATCCAAATGAGCAATTGAGTTTGGAAACAATTACTGTCAAAGGTGTAGATGCTTTCTTAAAAAAAAAAAAGGAAAGCTATTAATATATTCTGCAGTATCCCTTGCAGTTGTTCATGCTGTCTATCATCTAAAAATTGTGGCTAACTGAATTCTCCACTTGTTTTCAAGTGCAAAACAGGCCGAAGTATAATAAACACCTTTGAAAAAGAAGCAGCTCTAACAAGGAAACGTCTTGTGGATCATTTCATGAATAAATACCAGTACACTCCAGAAACGGAGACTTCTGCTGTTTGCAACAAAAGAAAAGTGTGTGCCAACCAACAAATAGAAGAGAATGGATTGCAGCTGACAGTCTCTTGTGATGACAAGCACGGTCAGAGGTAAAGGCACATATCAACCAAAATGTGAACAAAGGCCTGGCCAGTAATACTGGCTAATATGACATGAATGGAATCTTTGGATAGCCATTTATATTCCTGATGCTTTTATTGTGTTGTAATGCTTGTTCTGCATAAAGACAGAAGGAAGACAGAAGGAAATAATTCTGACTTATGGAAGTAATCCACTAAACTGAGATAATGTGTTTGGATAATGTAAAGATAGAATTTTAAATAAAGGGTTTTGGACAGACTAAGAGGGATTTTTTAAAAAACTGATATCCAAATGTATTCAATAATATATCTTACAAATAATATGCACATTACAGTTGTCAGTGTAATGCCAGCTCTCTAATATATTGCTTTTGGCATCACACAGCAAGGTGTGATGAGTTTCCCTATTTAAGAGCTTCCGTATCACAATAGTGTTCCTCCATGAACAAATATGAAAAAATGATTTTATTAATATATGTGCTATTCATTTTTTTTTAATCTGTTATGTGACTCCTACAAAACTGAAGACAGCAGTACTTTTACATAAAATAGTCTACAAGGAACCTGTGTGAATCAGGGAAGGGAAGAGGCATCAAGAAACTGTTAAATGCTCCATTGGAAATGTCTATAAAGTTTGTCAAAGGCTACTGTATATATTTAAAAAATAAGCACAGATTATTTACCTAGAATCATCAAAACAAATAAAGATCACAGTAATGTAAGGCAAGCAGTGTTTTTGTGTCTGGAAAGTTCTTGTCCCTTTTCCCATTCTCTGATGTAATAGGAAGAGAGAGATTCACCTAATAGTAAATTATTTACCCACTACAAATAAAGATTCTTCCACCAGCTATTCCAGTATTGGCTACTTCCAACGTATATTTTTTTTTAAAGACACAACTACCCTTTTTAAGGGTGAACAATTAGATAGCATTCAGTCTAATACAGTGGTCTCCAACCTTGGCAGCTTTAAGACTTGTGGACTTCAACTCCCAAAATTCCTCAGCCAGCTTCCTCAGCTTTGCTGGCTAAGGAATTCTGGGAATTGAAGTCCACAAGTCTTAAAGTTGCCAAGGTTGGAGACCACTGGTCTAATATACATTTGTTAAACCAGCTGACCATACTTACTTTGTCAGGTCTCAGACAACGAATGATTAGCATCCTCTGGAACCTTTCCAGTTTATTTTGCCATTCCTCAGGAAATTCCTCATGGTGAGGATCCTGAAAACACAGACAATTCTTGAGCCAAAAAATATATATATGGCAAAGGTGGATTCTAACACTAAACAGCCAAATTGAAAATCTTCAAAAGATTCAGTTTCATGTCACGTAGTTCAAGTCAGGATGCAGACAGTCCTTGATTTATGACCGCAATTGGGACGGGAATATCTATTACTAAGTTGTGTGGTCATTAAGTGCCGAATTTTACAACCTTTTTTTGCCACACACATTAAGGCAATCATATGACTCCCAGACACTGCAACTGACATAAATACATGCTGATCACTAAGCACGCCGAACTGCAGTCATGTGACTGTTGTGTGAGGAGTAAGACTGTCAAAGGGTCATCAGTTTGAACTACCCATATGTATCTGCATGATATTTACATATTTATAATCCTACCCTCAGCCTCACACATACAAGTATGAATGTCTTTGACTGCATGCACATCTCCAATTTAAGCTGAAACTTCACTTTTTTAAAATGAGCTACAGTTCATGGAAATTCAAGTGATAATTATCTGGTACTTAAGGTGCCAGAAAAATTGTTTCACTACAGAAGATTAATATGGCTAGCTGTCTTAGGAAATTCATTCAAAACGCTTCATGGAAATCTCCAGCTATTTCTCAGTCATTAACTCCCAATGAAACAATTGTCCAATAATTTATTCTGGACCATTAGCAAACAATTTCCCTATCCAAAAGTATGGTTAACCAGCAGTTATTAAACCACTATCCTATGACTCAATGGCATTGGAACTATTGTCAAAAACATGATGACATCTCTGCTTCTAGTCTTCTGGAGTGGCTTCTCAAAAAAAGTCTGCAGAAGCTTCCTCCTCTTCCTTCTTTCAGAATGGAAGGTTTTCCAGCCATCTGCAACTAACATTAATGGAGGGGTCATTCACATTTACTTGATTTAATTCTAATTTATTTGACATGCTGGGCAGAGGTGGGTTCCTCCTGGTTCGGACCAGTTCTATAGAACCAGCAGTAACTTGGCCTGGGTCGCTGGAACCGACTGTGACCCACACCTGCCACGCCCCCAAACCAGCTCTCTCAGCACCTATGGCGCTGCCACCTTTTTTTTGCTTCTGCGCAAGCACAGAAGCTGTTTTTTGCTTCTGTACATGTGCAGAAGCTGGGTTTTTAGCCCTGTGCATGCACGCATGCGCCACGCATCAAGGAACAAACCAGCAGCGAAGAAAACCAGAACCCACCCCTGGTGCTGGGGTCAAAACATGAACTCACTTGCCTCAAAGGAAGTGTGCTCTGTCATGAAACTCTAAGTCATTCCCCGGTTTGTTCTCTGTGTTCTCTTTAATACTAAATATTTTAGCCTCACAATGAGCCCATTGTAGATTGAGAGCTAAAGTAGGTGATGCTTCACTGGAACCCATAGATGCTACTTTAAACCTAGCACACGCATGGAGAAAATCAAAGGAACTGGATGGGGAACAGACCACTTCCTCTCCACATACTGCTATCCTAATCTCAACAGGATTGCTATATGCCTTCAATGAAGTCACTAATGTAGGAGTAAAACACACACTTTGTGTGCAATCAGGTTTTTTGCCCTGCATCTAGCAATTCTGCTAGACCTCAAGAAATGGCTTTTCCCTATTCTGTTCCATGGTAACCAGTGGATTTGGAATCATTCAAGCATACACTCTAACTCTCACTACTTAGAAACACAGCAAATGTATTACCCTCAGATAGTTCCAGAACTTGCAGTGTCTCCAGTTGCCTACCCAGCAAAAAACTGAGCTGTGAACAATTTGGACAAAGCAATACTTCATCAAACTGGTTCATCAAGCACTTATTAATATCCAAAATTAATAATTACGCATGAGTGCCCATTGAGATTTATAAATATTCTAATAACTTCAAGAAGAAGGAAGAAAGTCTGAAGGTTAACACAGTCTGGTTTCCAGCTTTATGCCAACTTAAAATCAAACAGACCTCAAGTGAACAAAGCCATGTTTGGTCACCACACTATAAAAAAGATGTTGAGATTCTAGAAAGAGTACAGAGAAGAGCAACCAAGATGATTAGGGGACTAGAAGCTAAAACATATGATGAACTGTTGCAGGAACTGGGCATGGCTAGTCTAGTGAAGAGAAGGACCAGGGGAGACATGATAGTAATGTTCTAATATTTGAGGGGCTGCCACAGAGAGGAGGGGGTCAAGCTATTTTCCAAAGCAGGCCAGATAAGGAATAATGGATGGAAACTGATCAAGGACAGATTCAACCTAGAAATAAGGAGAAATTTTCTGACAGTGAGAACAATCAACAAATGGAACAGTTTGCCTTTGGAAGTTGTGGGAGCTTTATCACTGGAAGCTTTAAAGAAGAGATTGGACTGCCATTTGCCAGAAATAGTGTAGGGTCTCCAGCTTGGGTGAGGGGTGGACTAGATCAGGGGTAGGCAAAGTTGGCTCTTCTATGACATGTGGACTTCAACTCCCAGAATTCCTGAGCTAGCATGATTGGC
>JANHGD010009266.1:59026-70898 GCA_027560375.1 Imantodes cenchoa | reverse complement strand
AGTTTTTTTAAGTCCTAATCAGGGGATAAAATAATGTGCTGAAGCTGACCAGACTAAGGACGCTAGCCAGCTGAATACCTGGTAGGCAGATTTCCCCCCCCTATTTTTCTCCCCAAAAACTAAGGTGCGTCTTATACTCCGGTGCATCTTATACTCCAAAAAATACGGTAGTTAAATAACATTTCAGAAAAATGTTTATACTTTTTTTTTCTTCGCAGCATTTCTTTGTAATTGTTTTTATTGTTTATAACCTATCTGTATTCAAAGAACTGTTTGGAGAGGGTTAATGCCAACGCCTTTAAATTTGTTATGGACGCACGAAAACATCAGCCTTCAACCAATGAAACGAAATTTACTGCAGACCATTACTGCATCTGTTTCATAGACTTTTACTAAAGAGCACAAAGTTAGGGAAAACAAGAGATGATCATCACCTAGATCTGTCTTTCCTCTTCAATGCAAATTCTAACAGTGCCGCTAATGAAAAATAAGAAAATATGCACTAAACTCAGTAAAGAAAAAATACTTTATTTTTGTTCGGGGTTTTTTAAGCTATATATATCGCCGCATTTGCTAGCAATGAATCTGGGTAGCATATATTGAGTTAAAACCAAATAATAAAATTAAGCTAAAAATACAAATAACAAATGTCATGACTGTCAAAAAAAAAAATCATTCCTAACTTACAACAGAACAAAGCAATAAAACCAACCAACCAGCAGAGCTTACTCAACCTTCCAGCCCTAATGCCTAGGGGAACAGCCAAGTCTTTCATGCATCAAGAAGTGGTGGCAATTTTCCACTAAAGAAGGTGGAAACTGCATTCTGGCCAAGTTCTAAATTCTATCCAGTCTTTGCTGTCAATTGTTCACAAGGTCATTGGGATATAAGTCTTGGAAGACTAAAAGAGTTTATTTGCTTTAACACTCAAATACCTTCTCAAATGTGCTTTGTGAGACAAACCATTAATTTATTTACTTAGCCATGTGGCAACGTCTTCACTGGGCCCTGCTGATGTGCTTGTTCTGTAGGTCTGTGGACCAGATCACAAGGCAAAAATGTATCTTATGTGGTGGAAGATATGAGTACTCTGAATGTGTTCATTGTCATACCTATTTCAGTATCTTTCTCTGCAGGCACATGCGCGCGCACACACACACACACCCTAGGTGTTTTAAGGAAAAAGGAGTAAAATTATTCATAAGAAAAAGGCAATCAAGACCACACAAATCACAAAATCCTTTTACGGAAACCCAAGCTACCATTCATCAAAATATTACATATAGCATTTCTTCTCTTTTTTTGTTTTTTGTTTCATTTTATCACTCATAGAAATTTAGATATATATGTATGGAATGTAATTCTTTTGCAGTGATATTTGTCAGAGTGCACTGAACAAAAGAAGCTTAGGGAACAAATCTGACAATGAGTTTCAGCATTCTTAAAGAAATTAGCTATTAAAACATATTATTTTACTGGATTTGCCTACATATAAGTTTCCAGTTTTTTAAAAAAAAACCCAATCTAATAGACTGTCTCATACTTTTCTATCTCAGAAAAAAAAAAGGAACAGCTCAATTAAGCTTCCCTATTAGACATTACTATCTGAGATCTTAATAGAACAAAACTAAGCATGGTAAAGTGCTTTTCCCCCCTCTTATTTCCTTTTACCACAATATATACTTATTAATAAAATAATCTGAGCTGCCGGGATAAAAATACCACACTCGGAAATTGGCTCAACTGCTGATTAAAACGAATAATGGTAATATTTCATGGCCTTTCCCAGTCAGGAAGAGAAACCTGATCAGGCACAGCTCTGAAAATATTTTAAAGATAATGTTCTCTGACAACAATTAGCTCCTTCAGGGCTCTTGCTGTCAGAATGAAGCACTGCCTCCACAAAACAAGCTTAGCACATTTTGCCTGATTTGCCTTCACACCAACAGCCCCGGGTGAACACTTTTGGCTATTAATCTTACTGTAGTTCTTCCTGAATTCTTTGTTATCATTATTGTTTGCGTACATTCAATATTAAGCCAGCTTTACATCTCATTACTGAACACGATGGAATGAGAACACTCATTTGCCTGATCCCAGCATTTTGCAAGCTGAGGTCATAAATAAACTGTACTTAATAGAATAAACTAATCTTCTGCAACTAGATACCCTCCGATTTTTTCCAGTCTAACCAAGCCAATATGGAGGTTGTCATCTACCACCTAGGTCACCAACCTGTGGTCCGCGGAGAAATCTTTGTATTTTTGCATGTTTTATATTGCACTCGTTCTCAAGCTTATGGCCCCCAAGGGCAAGTAATCTGGTGCACGCGTGGTAACACAAGGCTGCACTGTCCAAATCACCCCGCCCACATGCCAGCCCCCACTCTTTAAGGGTGCATAATTTCGTTAGGGTTACACATGCCCTCCTCAGCTGGGCCAACCCCACTTTCTTCGCTGGGCTGGCCTCGGCTGGAGATGCAGGATTGCCCAGCTTAGAGTCTGAGAGGCGGACAAGCCATTCCAGCTCTGGGGAAGGAAGCGGCGCAGTCGCAGAATTGTTCCAGTCCGGAAGGTAAGCCTGCCAGCCAGCCTTGTGGCATGAAGCACTGCCTACAAGGTGAGAGGTTGCTGAGAAAAACGGTACCCAGCATGTGTAACGGAGGCGTCGGGTGTTTTTAGGCCGGCCTGGACCGGGGGTGGATGGGGGTTGCTGATGGTTTTTCTGGAGGGGCTCAGCCATTGCCACATCTCATGCTTTGGAAGGTGCCAGGAAAGCCAAGGCCATGGGACCTAGAGGGAATTGGGTCCACATGCATCCGGCCACCTACGGTGGGTGGATGGGCGCCTCTGGAGGTGTTTGAGAATGGACAGGATGCGCCGAAGTTGCTCTGGGGGTGCCTGGAGCTGCTGGTAGCAAGGAGGGGAGATGTAGAAGGTTATTCCCATTCCAGCTTGCAGGCTCCTGAAAAGGGCATACTGTGCAAGGCAGGTGGAGGCGGGCTGGATAGGCACGGCTGAGTGGACCTTTGCAGGGGCTGCTCTCCGGATTATCTCCAAACATGACTTCTTTTATGCAGTCCACAGACAGCGCAGAACTGGGCTCTTGGGGAGGGGGGCAGGTGGCTTGGGAAGGGGATGTCAGGCACCGTTTCATTCGCAAATGCCTCCCTGCCCCATCTGCAGTCCAGGGGCAAGGAATGTTACTTTTATTCTGCCCCCTCCCCCCACCTAATCCAGAGGAGACTTCCGCACAGATCCCTTTCGCAGGCTCTCTGGGCAACAAGGGCACACGGTGTCCCCTCCCCTCTACCCAGGAAGGCTGCTGATGAATTTGCCGCGTGACCAACAGGACATCTGTAGCCGTTTTCCTTCCCTTTTTTGGAGGGTGGGTGGCCTACTCTGCCCACCCTCGCCCTCCTGCCTTTTGCTTACCCTTCGCCTGCCTTTTGCGCCTGCTTTGTTTTGGTTTTTAATGTATCCTGCGTAAATTATTACCTGAATTACCTTATTATGTATTGAATATTTTTTTTCTTCTGAGCATGCGCAGAAGCCAAGTTTCTGGCACTGTGCATGTGGTCGCCATCTTATTTTTGGCTTTTTTATTGATTGATTGATTGATTTTGGGATTTTTTGGCACTGCACATGCGTGCGCACCGAGGTACGGCCATGCGGCGCGGGAGGAAGCGAACTAGCAGCAAGATAAGTTAGAACCCACCCGATACATACATGTGTATGCAAAACAATCCAGCATTTTTATCCAGGAGATTCTAGAGGTCTTATTACTCTTTTTTATTATTTGAAATTTATGAAGGTTTTTTTTACTATACGAAGAAATAACACCAAGCAGAATACATAGTACTTGTATACCTCTCTAAAGTAACCTTTCTTTGTGTCTCAGTTGCAGCTCTATCTACTTATCAGCAATTAGAGGCCACTGGTGTAAACCACAGCCCATATATATAGTTTTACAAAATAAAGAATCAACAGTCAACCTGAAATAAAAGAAGAAGGGAAAGAAAAAG
Source organism: Imantodes cenchoa (assembly GCA_027560375.1). NCBI lineage: Eukaryota > Metazoa > Chordata > Lepidosauria > Squamata > Dipsadidae > Imantodes > Imantodes cenchoa. Next base: position 66,874 of record JANHGD010009266.1, on the reverse strand, counting down.
ACGAAGTGATCCCTGGGTCTCCACTGTTATATTCCCTCCTAAATCAAATGTGAATATCCAACAGTTCCATAGTCTTGTCTTGTTTTGCCTTGCCCTGTGCTGTCTTTGCCTTTCATCTGTTCGTTGTTATTGTCTCTTTCACTGCCAACTCCACATGATCCTCCATTCTTAGTTCAACATTGTAGCATAACAGCAGACTTACAGAGCTGGAACACAATATGTGTTGTTATTCTGGGCTACCATCCACTCACTCTTTGCATTTCAGAAGCAGAAAAATGTAGTGCTGGTATTTTTCACAGATATGTTTCTTCACTTTGTATCAAAGCAGTAACTTTTGGACAGGACCGTAACGTATTTCAGAAGTCACTTCATCTTCTAGAGCCGCGATGGCGAATCTATGGCACGTATCAGAGGGCACGCAAGGCATTGCCCTATGTCAGCTCCAGCGTGCATGCACGTGTTAGCCAGCTGATTTTCGGCCTTGGGGAAGGTCGTTTCGCCCTCCGGAGGCTTCCCTGAAGCCCCAGAGTGCAAAAAAAGGACCAACGGGCAAACTGAAAGTTCGGAAAACAGACTTCCGGTTTGCCCATTTTGCTGCTTTTCGCACTCCGGGGCTTCAGAAAGCTTCCCTGAAGGCTCCGGAGTGTGAAAAACACCACAACGGGCAAACCAGAAGTCCATTTTTTCAAACTTCTGGTTTGCCCATTTGGCCGCTTTTTCACCGTCCCAGGCTTCAGTGAGGCCTGTGTGCATGCACGGGGATGGGGGGGATTGTGCACATGTGCAGGGGCAGCGTGGGGGATGTACATGCGTGGGGGGAGGAAATGGGTGTAGGCATGTGCGTGCGTGCTAGCACACGCACACACACCCTTTTGGCATGCAAACCAAAAAAGGTTCGTCATCACTGTTCTAGAGCATTACCACCATTTGTTACTCTCTAGGATGCTAGTTTACTCAATCAATGGAATTTATTCAGGAATCCAGTGGTTTGATTGATTGGGATGAGTTCGCTGTTTCACCCTCAGGTATTTAATAGATCCTCTAGTTCAGTTGCCTTCTTAATCCACAACTTGTTTAATGTAAGAACCAGTTTGATTTAATGTAACTAAATCCTATGCAGCAATCCAAACTCCTCAGGAATCTCTAACTCTGCTAGAACATCTGGAAGAAACATCACCCTCAGACAATGTCTAAACTATAAATATTGCCAGAAAGTTAAAACAAAATCCAGAAAGTTTGAAGCTATCATTATTGTTAATAAACAGTGGTAAAGTCTTTGTCTATCTATATATCCCATAGCATTGATATATCTCCAGTACATTATTTCAAGTACTTCCACTTCTTCTTGATAGCCATAAAGATAGAGAGGGTACATGTAGGATTAATATATAGTGTTTTGTTTTGACTTTCTAATCTTATCCGTTCAGAGTATAGTGTACTAAACGTCTCTCCTTTCTAATATCATGCCATAACAACAACCATGGCACACTCTGAAGTTTAAAAAAATCAAAACCTCTCTTATAAACAAATGCCTGTCATTTATATTTCCAACACAAGGTCTTTGTGCAACTTTTTATAAGCAACAGTTTCTCTAACTGGATAGATTATCCCAGAAAAGCTCAAAGCTTGGATATAAAGCAAAAGGATCATCTTCATTTTAATCCAATATCAATGAATCTTGGAAATGGCATTGTGAATAAACCTAATACAGCCAAAAAAAAAAAAACCCAATAATTTTGTTTTCCTTTTTAAACATTTTATTAGATTATAGAATAAAATACAAAAATACAATAATTTTGTGAAGACCAAAATCAGTTTAATGCACTATTCTTTGGGTTAAGTTATAAGTATTTTTTAAAAATTAATTGTAAAAAATTAAACATGGAGAAATTGCACCAAGACTCACACGAAAACCCAATTGTTTCAAGATCTCACTTTTGATAAGATATGGGCATTTAAAATATTTTAAACACAGAAATATTTTGAATTGTGAGGGTAACCAAGCACCATCCAGAGATATGACAAACACCATAATGTTTAGATGTGCCTTATTTGATTTAATTACTTTTTAATTAAATGGTAGGTAGCGCAAGAACAAGAGCCAATTTAACGTAGCGGTTAATGGTACCAAAGTAGAAATCAATAGACTGCAAATTCTAGTCCTGTGCTAGGCATGAAGCCAGCTGAGTGACCTTCAGCCAATCACTTTCTTTCAGCCCTAGGAAGAAGGTAATGAGAAACCACTTCTGAAATCTTGCCAGGGACTTGTCTAAACAGTTATCAGGAATCAACACTGACTTGAAGGCATCAAAAAAAGGGGAGAGAGTAAGGCCAAGCCATATCCTGTATTCACCAGATTCCAGATTACCATCTAATAAACAATGTTTTTCTAGATTTATATTCCTCTCCCAAGATAAGGAAATAAAGGATGACCAAAACATCCTTTACTATTTCAAAACATGCATTGGTCCATCACTATCAAATGTCAGTCTTAAATGTGAAACTAGCTCTGTGAACGAGATGGAATGTATTTTTCTACCTCATTTGAAAGCACAGACAATCAAAAGAGACATATGATTAAATCTTCTATGCTTCCAAATGAAGTGGAAAAATACATCTTTATCACAAAGAATTCCTAATAGTATTTCAGGGATCCTAGGCAGGCCTTAGGGTCTTCAAGAGGGAATCACAGGAAACCAAGATGAGGCAAAAAGAAATGATATTCAGGATGCATTGCTTTAGGAACCATGAAAAAATGGAAATTGGCTACCTGGCCTAGTGCACAATATTGCAAGGCATGGGCTGTTCCAATTGTTTCTCTAGAGAATAATTTCATTGTTGAAGCCCATCCACTTACTTCTTTGATTTCCATGCAACATCAACAGAGAAATCTTGGACCAACTGAAAAATAATTGTTCGCGTCTCTCCATTAGAAAGGCAGCTAGGCCTATTGTAACAGGAACACAGCAAAGCAAATGGCAGCACAGCTGATGATAGCAACATGACACAAATGTAATGACTTATGGAAGTGTATCACAAAATTTGCGATCCAAATTACAATCACACTTTTTTTAATGCCATAGCTCCCAATTTTATTATTTTGGTATCATTGCAGTTTATTATGATGCTGCCTACACTTCTCTTTAGTAGATCTTCTTTTCCTTAGAAATAGAGCATATGATATGAAAAGGAATAGGATGTAGCGCAGTTTTCAAACTTTTAAGAAAACCATTCATATTTTGACATTTTGATTCTGTAACTTTATTATACATAGAACAACACCTCCTTTCTCATCCCTCCAAATCTGTCAACTTGAGAATATCTGCTTCCTGTTCTAACACCTCTGTTGAATAAGCCATAACACCAATTTCTCTTTAATTAATGGGATTCAGGCCGCAGCAATAGGTCATCTTCAAAGTTAACAATTCATTTATTCAAACCATGACACAAACAACCAAAATAATGTAATATGACCACTTCTCGTTGCGATGGTTTTGTGATTGTTTCTTTTTCAGGGAAAGGAAAAGCAGAAATGGGAATGTCTGCAAAATTTTTCAGAGCTGCTTACTTTAACTTGTAAATGTATGTTTGAATTGGAGCCATGCTAATATCAAAATTACTATCTGAAAATAGTCACTTCTCAAAGTAGGGGTCCAGATATTAGTTTATTATTTACAAATACTACAAACCTCAAAAAAGATTCCAATCTTTTGAAGGCCCCATGGAAGAGAAATCTCAGCATCATTACTCCTGTAAAATGCAAATCTAAAATTGGATGTGTGGACAGAAAAGCAGCATGGGAGTAATCCAGAGCAGAAAAAACTACTGTGGTTAAAAAAAATGCAAAACATATTCCTCCCTACAGATTTGAAATTGCAACCACCAACATTTTAAAAGACTGATAGCTTCAATTAACTTTAGTTGATTTAAACTCCAGAAGTTCTTTAAAATATTATGCACTTAAACACACATGCATACGTACATGGAGAAACATGAAGAAAAATCAAAATATTGGTATACTGCATTATAATATAATTGCATATATCTAGTCAAATTTATATCCATAAATAAAATGCAGAATGTTAAGTTATACCAAGAACCCTTCCGGAGACTTCTGGGGATGGGTTTGTGTTAGTAGGAAAAATGAGTGTTGGCAAACCTTTTCAGTACCATGTGCCGAAACGGGAGCAAGCGCGCACGCACACATGTGCCAGAAACCGGAAGAGCAGCTGGCCAGTACGCATGCGTGCGCCAAAAAGCAGAAGAGTGTCAATGAAGTGCCCCCCCAGCCCACCACCGAGAATAAGCCAGCAAAGCCTCCCCTCCCGCCCCTTCTGCCAAGGGAGCGCAACTGCTTTCCAGCTGGTGTGCCTCTTGTCCTGATGCCAGACGGTCGTTCCTCCACCCCTCACCCTGTCGCCACTGCTGCTGATCTTCTGGGGCAGTGGGGTGCACAGGAGCTGAGTTCGCGTGAGAGGAATGTCTGTGCAGCGGCAGGATAAGAGCCATGCCGGCCGGGAAGCAGTTGCACTCCCCTGGTAGAAGTAGCAGGAGGGGGGCTGCGCTGGCTTGTTCTCAGTGGTGGGTGAGGGGGCAGTGGCGGTTCTCACGCTGCTGCTTCCAGTCAGGATGCTAGAGGAGGAGAAGCCACTGCCATCAAGGAGGCAAGCTGCCCCAGGAGAGCTGGAGAAGAGTGCAGCTCCTCATGCATGGAAATGCCACCGAGGGCCTGGTTCGCTGGTGGAGCAGCAGCTGTGGTGGCCGGTCGGTCACTCCTGCCCCTCACCCTGTGGCTGCCACTGCTGCTGTTCTGGGGCACCTGAGTTGGCCAGGTGCTCTGGACCATTACTCAGCATTCCATCCGTCCAAGGTTGGTAAAAGGATGACCCAGATTGTTTGGAACAATATGCTGACTCTGTAAACCTCTTAGAGTGGGCTGTAAAGCACTGTTAAAGCAGTATATAAGTCTAAGTGCTCTTGCTATTGCTCCGCTTATAACACAAGAAAATGGTCACTGTAACTTTATAAATATTAGTCCAACAGGTACAACATCATTACTTCCATTGTTGGTAAAATATGTTAGCTTACAACTGGAAAGGGGGAAAAGGAAGATTAAGATGCAGCTTTAGATAGCAACACCCTCATAAAGCTTAAAATAGCTGTAAATTAGTATTTTATACCAGTTGAAAAGTTTATGCCTGTGGACAATGCAAGGTTTATCGCTTGAAGATCTCTCTCTCTCTCTCTCTCTCTCTCTCTCTCTCTCTCTCACTCTCACTCTCACTCTCACACTCACTCTCACTTCCTCTTTCTCTCTCCATCTCTCTTTTTTTCTCCCTCCCCCTCCTCTCTCTCTTTTCAGAGAACTAGCCATCACTAATGCTAGTGCAACAGGAAACGGGCCAGTTCCTCCAGCAAAATCCAAGGCATCTTTGATTGAAATATCTCCGGTCAGCTTTATGGAAATCAATGTCTTTTAATTGCTGAAACCGTGACTTTAATTTTCCAAAACTACTGTATCTGCTATCACTAGAGCATTAAACAACATTTATTAAACTGCTATCATAAGAAACAGAATGGAGGGGCAATAAAGGCACCATTATAAGTAAATTCTCAATATGTATGATGATAAAGAAGTTGACAACTAGGTATTTGTCCAAGCAGAGAGTAGTTCCCCAACTGTTTTGAAGTAAGTCATATGCCGTTCCTGTGTTCTTCAACTAGCCCAGTTTATGCTCCTTGTTAACTTTATTCATGAAAGAAAAATTATTTTTCACACTAAGCAATTATTTTCTCCCTCAGTCGGTTGTTACACTATCAAATGCCCCCTCAATGTCTTAGAAATGCAGAATGACTTCCAAGGGTGTGTAACAGCAATCAAATTTTGCTAAACTTTAATTGCTCAACTATTCCTTTAATGCTTCTAAAGATATCTGGCACTTTTTCAAATTTATCTAAGCCATGTCTTCTAAGACTCCAGCATTAGTTTTCTTCTGCCAGAATCAAGCAGATGGCTTCATTCCAATTCAATCACTTTCAAAGGAGTTTAAAAAAAACCCTCTAATAAGAGCTTGGAGCCCGATAAGTTGTCCTTGAAACAAAGAGGCAAGTAAAACCTCAAAAGGCCTTCAAAATAGTCTCTGACTGAGGATCTTCCTTAAAGAAGATTCACTGAAGAATTCTTGTAGCCTGCTTCCAAACGAGTAGCAAATTGAAATTCTTTGCAGATTGGAAGATTTAAAACAATTTCAAACTAAATAACATTTAAATGATACCCTGCAAAAAACATTTTACAATTCACCTTTCTACGAAGGAATTGTGAAGATTAAATGCAGAAGTCTCCAAATTATAAAGGGGGTGTACAAATCTTGCAAACTGCTTGAGTTGTGGGCACCAAACTCCAATCCCTTCTATTAACAGAGTTGTGTTGAGAAAATAAATCCTTGAAACTGCTTATTGGTCATGAAAATTGTATTTCAGAATTTGATTCTAGAGAGCATGGCTTGAATTTAAACATCACTCGGCTTCTGATGAAGGAGACTGAATACATATGGCCTTCCACAAAGGTGTGAAAACATTGCACAGCAACCTTGCCTGGGGTACAAAGAGGAGCACGCAGCCATAGGACTGACTCGAGCAGGGGTCTCCAACCTTGGCAACTTTAAGACTTGTGGACTTCAACTCCCAGAATTCCTCAGCCAGCAAAGCCTGTTTTTTGGTTGTTGTTGTTGTTTTTGCCAAGCCAAGACAATACAGGGTTGCATTGTGGCTCCGCATCATAATGGGCTTCAAGAGGGGGGAACACCATATCCCCCATTGTGAAGCACGCAAGGGAAAAAGTTCACTAAGTCAATTCCAACTTTGCGAGATCTTTTTCTTTCGCAAGAAGTTGGAATTGATTGAGTGAATTGTTTTTTTAGTCCCACAAACTTTTGCTTCCCTGCAAACGACAGCAGGAAATGCGATGGAGAAATGTGATGGAGCTCGGCTGGGGTAACAGCGCATATGCCCACAGAGAGGGCTCTGCGTGCCACCTCTGGCATGGGGGCCATAGGTTCGCCACCACGGCTTAGCATATCATTTAAATGTGACCTTTTTTTAGTTTCACAGCATGAGTAGAGACATATTGGAAAGCTTAAAAAGGAGAGGAGCAGCAGTTTAGAAACAATATGTATACATGCAGCTCTTTTAAAAAAATAATTCATACTTCAGAATGAAATTAACTAAACCACCAACTACTTGCAGTTGAATCTATTTAACCCAAAGAAAAGCCAAGATAGGAACATGGTAGATATTTTTCCCATTTGTTATTTGAAAGTCATCATCTATTCATAACCACCACCTCAAGGCTCTGTATGTTTACAAAGAGGAAAATCCAATTCCACTCTTTTTACACTAAGCCATAAGTTACGTCTTACAAACTGCAGTGGCTGAGTTTACACACTGCATTAACCCAAAACCAAATAAATCAAATCATGGCTTTGTGCTACTACCTCCAAAGTATGATCATGAATCAGTTCTATGTAGTAAGTTAGTTAATTCAGCCCAATCAACTCTGGGCAGCTCACAATAAACAATTCAATGTGGTTTAGTCCTAAGAACTGCATTCCACAGACATCCTTAATAGCTATAATGATATGCGAATTATATCATATGGATTGTGAGGCCATCACACAAGTGACTGAATTATATGCTTGCAATGTGATATTTGATGCAAGTATGTAAATCATTCAATTTGTTGGATGAAATGTCATCATTTCCCCGCTGTGGATGCCTCTACTTTAGCAATCTTGAACTTTTTCTGGATTAAAAATTAATGAGGCAGGCAAAAGGCTTCAAAGAAAAGAT
>JANHGD010009255.1:176895-190713 GCA_027560375.1 Imantodes cenchoa | reverse complement strand
AGGAAGGAAGGAAGGAAGGAAGGAAGGAAGGAAAGAAAGAAAGAAAGAAAGAAAGAAAGAAAGAAAGAAAGAAAGATTAGAAAGCTATGACTGAGTAGGGCTCAAACTCTGCTAACTTCCAAGACAAATCCATATAGTTTTCTTGTCAAAAAAACAAACAAACCCTGAAGTAGCTTGCAATTGGGATATTCTTTTTGGGATATTCTTGCCAACTGTACAGCTTACTGAGTAGTCCTGGAATGTCTTCCATCCATGTTGGAAGCAGGTCTGACCATAAGTGGATTTTAATTTCTAATTTGAATAACCTGCCCTGTTGATAGTTGTATAAGAACAAACTTTTGTATTATTTTCACTTTACTTTTTGAATAAATTCAGTATTTAAAAATGTCAACTAGTTTAAGTTTATCTTAATATTATTTCATTTCAATGTTTTTTCAATTGATGTGTGAAAATGAAAACTTTAAACGAATATATACATTTTATACCGACATTTGACCATGGAACACCAGAAGATTGTACACTTATTCTTAGTCCAAAACAAGAGCACAAGATCTACCTGATCAAGATAAGGACCTTACTTCCCCCATTGTTGCTTTACTTTGGCCACACCAATCAGTACATGAGTAATTGATGACTGCTGGGTTACATGGGTTCTGCCTGTCAGTGTGTAGGCATGCATATGTATAGCATTCTACCTTACCTCATTTACACATTGGTACTTTTTACATAGTTTGCTGTTAATTTTAATGTTTTAATTCTTAATGCCTAAGGTTTTACTATGCATTGAATTTTCTAATTTCTAATTCTGATATTGTAAGTTGCCCAGGGTCTCTTGATAGTCAGATGGGCAACATATAAATTTAATAAATAATACCGTATATATTCACTCATATGTAAGTACAATGAAATGAATTGCAAATGAAATGCAAGCTTAAAATCGATTTTTTTTTAAAATCTAGCAATCACCTTTTGAGTAGTTTCCTTACTTTCCAATGGTTTAAACCTATCATTGATTCCAAAATATTGAGTGAGCTCTTTGAAGTGTCTATCTTTTACAGATTCTTGGCTACAAAGAAAGGAAAAAAGAAAAAATAGTTGGACAAGATCCTATCACAAGAAAATAGTCACATGTATAAGTATGTAACATATTTATAATATGAAACATTAAAATTAACAATTTTATTGTTGGCTTATGTGAAGAATGTGTATTTCACATAAACTGTATTTTCTTCTATTTTGTGACTGTAATACAATTCAATTTTATTTACATTTGTATATTTGATATAAAATAATATACCTATTTTATGAAAACAAAACTCTCCATATCTATTCTTTAGCAGATGGGCAAAAGTAATATTTTTTTCAAGAAATCAAGTGATCTTGAAAGGATCACTTCTGTACAAAAACCCATTGCTGAATCACTCAAAGAAAGTGAAGAGAAGCTGAACATTTTGGCCAGGTAAAAATAAATTTTAAATAATCATGTCATAGTTTCAAATACCTTTCAGTTATTTCTTCACTGCTTTTCATTTTACCTAAAAAAAATCAAACTCTAAAATTTAGTATGAAAAATTTCTCATGAACTAATACAAATGTTTTAGGACTTAATTCTGATGCAGTAATGAACATGATGAAATCAGTGATGTCTGAGATATAATTAACAATGAAAAACCAAAATTTAAAATTAAATCCCAATTTAGACACAGTCTACTTCCACAGCACTAAACACAAATATGTACTGACACCTACATTTAGGGGGAATTAAAGCTTATATTGTCTGAAGAATAATATGTTATGATGTATGTGGCTATTAAGCTACTAGTAGAAGGGCTACCTTTAGCTATAATAGAAATCTGAAAAATACACTTTACAGTATTTCTCACATTGTTGATGATTTCAAGACAGTGATGGAATGATACAACCATCAAGAGCTAATTTTTGTTTCATTTTGAAGGTTGGGACTGAATGGCAGAATCAGTTTCATTATACACTGCCTTTGTACCTACATCTAAATAATTTGTAGAAAACTTATTTCTGGTGCTTTAGTTAATCGAGCCTCCTTATAAGATTTACTAGGCCATATACATTTGCAAAATTTATTAAAATAAATAAAAGACACAGTCAAAAGAATACTTCACAACTGGGGAAAGATGTGTATGAATGAGATAAATGCTTTAAAGATAAGTACACTATCAGGGAACAGGTCATTAACAGTTAAAGATATGTATTTCCAGTCATAATCTCTTACTACAACTTTTCTGTTGTAAGCATGGTATGGATATAACCAAAGGTAGTATTATTCCAAAACAGAAAAATATTTACAGAGACAATTCAATCTAATAAGTTTCTAGTACAAAGGTTCAGACTAATTTGCATACAATATATAATATAAATATGTGAATACCCAAACTGCATAGTCCACTGTAGCCCAGAACTCCTGAGCTCAAGTTATCTGCCAGTCTCAGCCTCTAGAATAACTAGATTACCAGATTCATAGCACTGCATATAAATAAATCAAATCTTAAATCAAAAGCCACAACTGAAGAGTCCCTTTTAAAATTCTATATGGTCTAACCATTAAAACACAGAAAAGAATGTCTGACATATAATTAACAGTAAAAAATATCAAAATTTAAAAAATTGCAGTGTAGATATTGACACTTGTCAGCATACTTCCACAGTAGAACATAAGATATCCACCTGTAATACCACACACAAAAATTATTACAAAAATGAACCAAAATGCATAACCTATTTCATGCATGTGAATATTTTCTGTGATGAGTGACTTCTCTAGTCTTATCAAAAAGAGTTTAGAAAAAGTTCTCATAAATTCCATCATGATTTGTTCTACTGCAAGTAGGCTGTGGTTTAGAAAAAAATGCTAAAGCTTCTCTGAGTACCTGGAATTAGGTAAATATTTATATGGACTAGGCTACATTAAATGTTTTTTTTCCTACTAGATAACAACCAAGTAATATAAAACCAGTAAAGCGATTATAAAATTATCAAATCCTAACACCAAATTATTTGGGAACTTTATTGTAGTGTTCCCTACATTTTAGCAACTGGAAACAAACCACCTTTTTGAGAACGTTTTCTCTTTTGTCGCTTATCTCTTTGACATTTTTCTTGATTTTTCATGTCATGATTTTTCTTTTTCAGATTCTGAAATTTCTGTCAAAAGAGAAAATTGATTTTTTTTACTATTGTTTCATTACTATTCATTACTTTACAATTTTGATTGATCCACAATACCAAAAAATGTACAATATTCATAACAAAACAATCAATGAAGATGATTACAATGTACACTGAACATGCGCAATTCAGCTCTCATATATTCAAGGATTATCTTGATATTACTAAATGATACTTTTTACTTTTTTATGAAAGAACATTCTTTAGATATTGACTTTGAAACTCTAATAAAAGCTAAGATCCAAAAAGTTTAATATAAGCAAGTATAGCCAATGGGATTCTATTTTCTCCTCTAAAAAGCATAACATCACTGAGTAATATGATTGTGCAACATTTCAGAACACATGCAGAATGTTAATGCAGAAATGTGTATAATTAAGACAGTTACATCTGCTTTTAGTTATGAACCTTACTAAACATACCATAAAACCTGCCACTTTTGAACTTCTTTCTATGTGTAATTAGTGTCTTTCACACTATCCTAAGAAGCTGAGCTTCTGAAGTTAATATAGCTCTAAAACAGCTACATCTCTTTCAAATTCATGTGGAAGCAAAAAAAAAAAAGGAATGTTTTAATGAATAGGAGGTGCTACCCTAATGATATCTGAAGCATTTCTTCAAAATTGTTCTTAAAATATGCAAGCCATAACAAACAAGTGTGAAATACATTTAATGAAGATAGTAAGTAATCAAGTTAAGAATTCCATAACATTACTACAGAGATACATAGACAGCAACAAAAAACAAAATTTATTTTGAAAACCTTAAAAAAGATTTTAAAAATACTCCAGTATATAAGCACTAAAGTGCCTACATGTTTGGTGAAAGGGAATTCATCACAACTTATTCCAATCTTACTTTAAGACAGATGTTTGTCAAACAATGTTATTAAAACATGTCTTCTCTATAACTGAAAAGTTTTAAAATACTATATTTCATTCAAAATATATTTGATTTACTCTTGCCAGAAAGTTTATGTCCCTAGATATCACAACAGGAATAACTAACCTAATGTTTCAGTTTCAATTGAATAACAGAGTTGTAAACAAACCTACATTCCACATATCTAAGGGAACTCCAGGAAGGCATGGCAGGCATTCCTGTTCTTCTGCAGAAGGAAGATGGTTTTCAGCTATATTTTTTTCCTCATGATCACAAGTCTGTTTGTCTAGGAATTTCTTTTCTTCTTGCTTTTTATTTAAGATACTCTCAGGAAGAGACACAGTTTCTTCATCATCTGAACTTATGGCAACATCAGCTTCATTCACACCAGGAGGTAACAGACCACTCCACATCTATACAAATGAAAAGATCAAATACTCACTACCATCATGAAGGAATCAGCAGCAAAATTATTAAAAATATCTTTAGGGCATCTTTACCAGTGTAAAATGAGAGCAAGAAAATTTGATGCACTGTAGTCCTTTTTTATTCATTATTGGAAATTAGTTTTTTGTTCATTATTGGAAATTGAATATGAGAATAAATTAGCCATATAAGGATTGAGAAAAAATACAGAATTACAAAAATAACAGTGCTTAATTTAAATAGCTGAAAAAGACATTAAAATTAATGTCCAATAACAGTCCCTACAATTTATTTTTAAAAATATCAATGTACTCAAGTAAATTACGTGATAATATTACATAAGTATTTGTTTGTACTGTTGTTTTAGCAGTTATAACAACAAATATTTTGAATCACATTATACATTTTTTAAAAAAGAGGTACAAGAAAGTGCAAACTCAGATGCATTTGAAATCATTGAATAAATGTACAGCATACTCTCTATTAAATAATCTTGTTAAATAATCATATAGTGCAATACAAAATTTATCCAAGCTCAATCTTCTGAATAAATTATTACACTACAATAGAAAGAAAAAAGATAAAAATATAATAAAAGTAAGAAATATAAATAAGAAAAAGGCAACATGGCTTATATATTTAAAATAAAAAGTAACTGAAAAGAGAAATTAATTAAATGCTAAATATTTGCTGATATTTTCAGAAGTCTTTAACAGTTCCTTGGAAGAAGATGACTAATGTCTCATTCAATAGCACTACCACTCATAAAGCCTATCTCCTATTTCCAAAAGGAGAAAGTTCTCAAGTTATGAAAAACAACATGTTATTTTGGTTGCCAAATGTATTGTAAAACACTTGGCATAGTACAGAAATGTTTTTATACATAAATAAGTTTTAAGGTTGGCTATTGTCTTTACATTCATAAAAGTTGGCAATTGCATATTTTCCCTAAACGGATTTATGATTGACCAATTTTTTAAACAAAACATATACTGTAGTTGTTTTAGATGTCCCTCTTCAATTTATGGGTACATGTGCGTTACAAAAAAAATTGGAAGATGACAAAAATACAGAATGGAAAATGTCATCTCAATATCTTGTATTGTTCCATGAACATAGAAAGCTATTTAAGACTCAGTCTATTTCAGTTATAATTCTGAATGGTATGGCACTCTCTCTGAAAAATATCTGTGTCTATCCTTGTGCAAAGCTCTAATTCTTTGGGCAAACACAGAATATGGCCAGGTAGGCCTCTATCAAGCTTCAGCTGATGTTCCAGTTGTAGTCAAATTTGATTGAGAGCCCAGTGACAGCAGCCATGCCTCACTACCACCAAGCTAGACTATTTCAAAGGGCTCAACATAGCAAAACCTTTGAAAACTACTCAAAAACATTTGGTGCAAAATACTGATAGAAGATGGCCACCTCCCTCGTGTTATACCAATACTGCCAAAATTGCTTTGGTTGCTGTTAGTTTATGGGGTTCAATGTGTTGGTTCAGACCATTAAAGCTCAATTTGGCTTGGTACCTGAGTTCCATCAGGACCATCTTCTCCAGGAAAAACCATGCTAACCACTATTCATCTCAATTATCTGGTGAAATTGAAGGGAGTATTTTTCAGTTATGGAACTCACTTTATAAAAAAGCATCTCTTTTTCAGGCTACACTGGCACAGATTGTAACCCAAATTGTAAAATTAACAAAGACTAATTCTTTCTACATGGTGTTAAATATTTAAGGCTACCCTATGTTGATAGTGCTGACAGATGAGGCATTATATTGTTTTTACTGATTTTTTTTGTGTGAATTATCAGTTATATTTTTATTGCCCTATTTTGTTATTGTGGACCATTATGAGCTGTTCAAATTGGTGCTATGTAAATCCAACAAATAAACAAATACCATACTCCACTCTCCTTTTCCTTTGAATGACTCATCTATCATTTATTTTTACAGTGTTTTTCTGTTTGCTTATTTTTACATTTTGGTTTTCTTATTACTTTCAAAAACAGATATTCAACTCAATATTTGTTACTTATAACAGCAACATTATAACCATTTATCTCCATTTGTTACATGTTTATTTTAAATAACTCAAATTCTGGTAATTTTTAATAACATAAGATTATGGTGCAGTCTAGATAGCTGGTAGGTAGACTAGAGATCTCCAGATAAGAGGCTTGATAGTCACCTGTCAGGGATGCTTTAGTGGATCCTGAATTGAAGAGGAGGTAGTACTAGATGAGCGCTAAAATCCTTTCCCATTCTTTTCCAGAATATGAAACAATACATTAATTTTATTCTTGATGTTTACTACTTCTGAATGGAATTTTTAATTGTTAGTGTTTCTCACATGTATAGCTTTACTAAGTATAAACTTAAACCCAACTGATTTCTACTAAACTTGATAAATGTATAGAAAATTATGTATTGCTGAACCTTAATAGTCCCTGAGTATACAATTCAAAAGAGTGAAACAATACAAAACAATTTGTTTATATAAAAAATTGTCCTTTTTATGTTTTCCTATTAACCACTTATTTGTTTTATTGTTAAGAATCTCTGATAGGTACACAACTTGAATATACACTTATTTATGCTTCATTAGAAAAAAAATCAATAGTTTACCAGTTCAGAATTTCAAGATGTTTTCTAATCCTATAAATACACAGAATGCAAAAGGATAGCTACAGATTACAATAGGTGATACAAGACATTATCCTATGAAGATTTCAGCAGCAAAGCAACACCTGAATGTAAAGATGCCTATCCTCCTTCACATAAGAAGGTTATCTTTTTTTGCCTCAAATCTCATTATAAGGGCAAACCTACACAGGGGTATAAATCCAGCATTATTACACTTAGGTACAGAGCAGGTGTACGATCCTATTTTGGAGCAAGCATGCTCACATGGAGCAAGTATAGCTAAAACTTCTTTTGCCCCATTAATCAATCAATCTGCAACATTAATTTCATGGTATTATAATATTACAAGCCCATCTGAGAGGGAAATTAATAGCAACAGGGGGAGGAAAACACCTTAATGTTTTCAAAGCAGAAAAGTAAATGTGTTTATCAGCATGCCTCTTTTATTTCCAGACCACTCTGTCATTCACTGCAACAGGTCTTGATCCAAAATTATAAAATAGCCATCGTCAAGTGTACATTCTTCCATAAACTTTGTTTATAAGTTATTTCTACTACTGACCAATCTTACACACACACACACATAGAGAAAGAGATGCACATACACACATACATATACACACTCACATACACACTCGTTTCGTATATTGCAGCAAACATTATGGAGTGAAATGGTTCAGCTACCTGGATTGCACCTCCTTCTACACTTCACCTATGCAGTTTATGGTTACTCCACTTTTTAAAATCCCTCACCAATTTATCTACACAAAATGTTCTGCAATCAGAGGCAGCGGGAGATGATGTCTAACTCGTTCCATCTAGTTTCCTTTTACACAAAAGCAGCAGCGCAACCATCGCCTCAGCTAAACGCAATTTCCCCCCCCCCCCCCCCCCCCGGCTCCTAGACTACCGTTGGCGGCTTTTGCTCGAATCTCACCGATGGCCTTTGAATGGCCCCCAACACATCGACCAATTAATAAAAGCAACGGAAAACCAGAGTGAAAAGAAAGAGGTGGGACAAAACTCGAGGATTCTCGTCACAAAGCGCGCTTCAGACTTGAGAAAGAAACGCCATCGGCCTCTAAGGCGCTTCTTTCTAAGCCGTTGTCGGCCGGGCTCGTGTTTTTATGTATTGCACACCCGCGTCTGCCACCGAGACGGCTTGGATCCAAAATCTGTGCAAAGCCGCCGCTTGCCTTAACTAAACCGGCCAGGCCACTTACTCTCCTGGTTCCCTAAAACCATAGAGTTGTCGTCCACACACGCACCCACCCCAAAATCACTCAAATTCCCAGCCTGACTTACCGCCGGATCTTGTTTACATTGCCGCCATCTTGGAACTTCTCCCACAGCCGGCGTTGACGGCACGAGCTCCGCCTCTCCGCCGACCCGCATTGGACAGCCTTTAGGCGCGGGCGTTTCTATAGCAACGGGGCGTTCTTCGTTTTCCTCAGCCAAAAGGCTCCTGTCGAAAATTTCCGAGTTTTTTCTAGCGAACCGTTCTCGGGGTTCGCGGAAGCAAAGTTGAGAGGGAAATTCAGAGAAGCTAAGAAAGTTAAAACCTTTCTTTGGCTGAACTGTTTTGAAAACGGTCTCGGTATCACCCCTAAGTTAACACACACTCACATACCATACATTACATTAAATAGCATTTTGAGAGTACCCACAAATTTGCCCTAACTAAAGAAATTCTGAATTTCTTTTAATTATGTGCCATCAAATCGTTTTGGCCTGCTGAAGGTAACTTAGATTTTCTCCATGACCAATAATTGTCCATAACCTGGTCTTTCAGGTTTTCCAACATTGCACCCATTGCCACTCTGTCTGGGTCTATCCACCATACTCTTTCCTTTCCTTGTATGCTTCCAACTGTTAGAGCCTTTCCAAAGAACTGGTCTTTGCATAATGTGTCCAGAGGAGGATAATTTCAGCTTGGTCGTTTCTGTCTTGAGTGAGAA
The DNA here is from genome assembly GCA_027560375.1 of Imantodes cenchoa. NCBI lineage: Eukaryota > Metazoa > Chordata > Lepidosauria > Squamata > Dipsadidae > Imantodes > Imantodes cenchoa. The sequence continues at coordinate 181,599 of JANHGD010009255.1, read as the reverse complement.
TTCTGCATTAATTTGTTTAATGAGCCATTGGTTTGTTTTTCTGGATGTCCAAGGCATTTTCAGAAGTGTCTTCAATATCAAAGTTCAAAGATGTCAGTACTGTTCCTAGCCTGCTTCTTCAAAGGTTAACTTTCAGTTTTGTGGAGTATCACATGGAATACCAAAGCTTACATGATTCTGATCGTTATAGAGATAGACACATCATGGCATTTAAAAAAAAAAAACCCTTCATGACTGCCCTACCTAGCAATTACTAAATAAGACATCTATGGACTCTGTTCCCTTGTATTAAACATAACCTTGAAAATGTTTAAGTTTGTGTAACTAAGAGAGCTGTGTCAGATACTTAAAAGGTAACCCTTTCACAAATGTAAGGGGAATAGATAGGCATGTAGTAGAAGAAAACATTCTGAGAGAAAAATCAAAAATTCATTTGATTTAATAATCATTAGCTAAGACAAAAACAAGCAGACAGCAAGTTATTTCTGCTAAGAACTACCGGTAACTCCCAAGGGAGAAATTTTGTACTTAACTACTACTTAGAAACCGATTTCTAAAAATAATACTATAAGAATTAAATGTATATTGGTCTGGGGGTTTTCCTTATAAGTCAGCTTGGACTAGTGGTTTAAGGCATCAGGCTAGATAGCAGGAGAGGGTGAGTTCTAGTGCTGCCTTAGGCATGAAAGCTCGCTGGCTGACTTTGTACCAGTCACTCTCAGCTCATGACATCAGACAACAAGTTAGTCAGTCAAATCCTAATGCAACCAATGAATCAACAATTAGTTGATCCAAAAAAAGAAAGGTAGACCCTACTCTTACAGAAAAAAATGTTAGGGAAAAAAAGAAAGGTTTGGGCTTTTTCTAGGCCTAACCTAGTAGAAGAGTTTTCACTTCCTTATTTCCTGATTAGAAAATTCCGTTAGCTGTCAGAATAAAGCAATAGCCAGAGTATCTATATAAATTATGTTTAAAATATATAAAAACAAAATAAAGGCACCTAGTTGCCAGGAAATTGATAGTTGTTTGTATATCTTTCTGTTTGGGTACCAAAATAATGCAATTGAATCAAGGGCAAGGGAGCTTCAAGATTCTGGACTTTGAGATTTTTAGATCTAAATTGGATGGCACTACCACAGATAGACCTGGTTCACAAATTGGGGTTCTCCTTGACTTGTGACTCAAAGATCAGGTGGCAGTAGTGGCTAGGAGAGCCTTTGCACAACTTTGGGTTGTGCGTCAGTTGCGGCTTCTGGATCAGGAGTCCCTGCATTCAGTCATTCAAGCCCCGGTCATCCCATGTTTGACTACTGCAATGCACTCTTCATGAGACTACCCTTAAAGAGAATTTGGAAGCTTCAGCTGGTGCGGAGTGCAGTCCTTGGGGCCCCTAGAGTGGTCCATGTTACACTTCTGTTCCGAGAACTGCATTTGTTTGCTTCCGGTGCAATTCAAGGTGCTGGTTAGTTCCTTTAAAAGCCCTGTGTGGCATTTGTCCAGGTTACCTGACGAACCATCCTATGGGACAGGTCCACCCCATTCATGCCAACAAAGGAGGCATGCTGCAGATGCTGTCAGTCAAAGAGTTTTGGCAGCAGGATCCAGGAGAACAGCCTTCTCTGCCATGACCTTGGCCTTTTGGAACCTATTTTTCCCTGAGGTAAGGTTGGCTCACACCTTCCTAACTTTCTGTAGGCTCCTGAAGTCCTGGCTTTATCTGTTGGTTTGGGGCCCCAATGGGGAAATTTCACACTGAAGGTGGTTAATCAACTAACAGCGGTTTCCACATCTCCCCCCCCCCCCATATACAGTAGAACCTCTGGTCATGACCATAATTCATTCCATAACTTTGGTCGCAACCTGATTTGGTCGTGACCCAAACCTAATTTTGGAAATTTGGCGCTTACGAAAAAAAATGGTGCAGAAGGGGAAATTGGGTGCGAAATTTTTTTTTGTGAATTTTTGGGTTGGAAACTGATTTGGTCATGGTGAGAAATGTTCGTGACCAGAGATTCTACTGTATACAGTAATACAGCCATTGATGGTTTTGGATATTCAGTTCTAAAATATCTTTCACTTTCAACCCCGTCAAACTGGAGTCACACTCTTGAGTGATTCTATTTGTTTTCACACACACACACACACACACACACACACATACACAAACACCCCTACACACACACACACACACACACACACATCTTCATTCCATCACGGTCCTATTTTTACTTGTAGTAGATGTGAACTGCTGGCAGAATGGAATGTGATAGTGTGAATTCCCAACGTGGTCTCTTACAGGGAGATAATTGATGCAGCAGTAGCTTATCTCCTTGAAGTGTTTAACTGCAAAAGGCAAGCTCCATTTTGTAGCAGCTTCATCTGGGTGGCCCAAACAGCTCATTGAAAGCGTTAACAGCCAGATAGCAGCTCCTTTTGTAAAGCACAGAGACAAACCTGACTGTAAATCCACAGCTTTATTATTTCAGTGAAGTTACAGAGCTATCGAGGAAATAGACTGGAAGTTGATACACCTGACAGTGTTTTGAACAGGGTTGGCTTTTTGGGAAGAAAAATGCAAGTTGGTAAGATAAATGCACAGAGAATAGGAACAATTTTGAAAGACAGAAGAAAAAAAAAGGATAATGTAAATTATAACTCTATCCTAGCCTTGTCTATTCAGAAGGCCTCCCCTGGGTTCAGCAAGGATTCGCACCAGATTTTTATCCTAGACCCAAGACCTTAAGAATAGCTCTCTCAGTTTTGAATTATTCCTGTGCATCCAAGATTTTGGAATATGTTTTGAACAGGGTTGACTTTTGGGAAGAAAAATACAAGTTGGTAAGATAAATGCACAGAGAAATAGACTCCAATTAGAATAGGAACAATTTTGAAAGACAGAAGTAGACAAAAAGCAAGGATAATGTAAATTATACCTCCATCCTAGCCTTGTCTATTCCAGAAGGCCTCCCCTCGGTTCTGTTTTTGTATGGCGTCAAGAATCACTCAGGTTTCTCTCCACACCTTTTCAAATTCTATGCTCCTGTCTTCATCCTTGGGAATCAGTTATGATTTTTAACCAGTCCATTCAGAATCTTTAGTGGCAACTGATCGAAGAAGCAATCTTTGTTAGAAGCTTGTTATGTTAGACTATTATATCTGTAGATGTTCAGATCAGTTTTTTACTCTTGGAAACGTGAAAATATTGACAATGCTTTGCCATTGCCTCTTTTCTAGGCTTAAGAGAAAGTCATGGGTACAAGATTATCCAGATGGCTCAGTGCTTTAGTGGACTAGAACTCACAGTCTCCTACTTCCCAGCCTGGTGAGTTAACCACTACACCCAACTGTCTATATTATTTTATTATGATCTAGATATGGTTATTTAAAATTTCTTGACATTTTAACATCTGCTTTGGTTTCTATGGTGAAGTGACTGTGCAATATTACAGTGACTGTGTAATATATAACAGTGTCATTTTTAGAAGAGCTAATTTTTACACTTCTCCTGAATTGTAGCAGTATCAACCAAGCAATTATAGGAGTGGAGACAGAAGGACAAGATGCATAATGGAAAATAGCTTTAGAACTGATTGATTTGGGGCGATGAGAGACTGAGTCCTTACTAGAGTTCCTATTCCAAATAGTTTTCTTCTGAGATAAGTTCTTTTGATTTTCTTTCAACTAACCATGCTTACTGATTTCACCATTAGGGTATCTTAATTTCTAGTTTATGATAGTGTGGTTTAATTTTCAATTGCTAAAAGACACGCAAGTAAGAATGAAAGAAACAATGACACAAACAAACTTGAATAATAGCAATAATTCTCCTTGGTTATAAAATAAAATTAATTTAATTTGTTCTGCAGAAACTGGCAACTTTCTCCTAGCATTTTATTTCCCTGCCCTGGGCTGCCATGTGTTTTTAGAACCTAGGACAGACCTGTATAACATGGTGTTGACAGGAATTATGACACACACATCTTTGGTGTAGATTGCTACAACACAAGTTATATTTATTATAACACACTGCTTTTATGATGCCAACTCTGTGATATATTTCAACAGTATTCTCCAGTAGTCCCAATTTTTTTATTTGGAACATCTTATTGCTTTTAAGCCTTTATGCAATGTTGACAGAATGATAGATAGGACTAAACCCCAATGTTGCTTGTATAAAAATATTAGCATGTTTGTGGCCTTTGGGTGAACCTGGATCCCCTCAGAATCCCACTGTTGACATTTAGCAGCAAACTACTGAATGAGTTAAATGAGGTAATAATAGGAGCACAACTTTAGATGGCAAATCAAATGGCAACCAATTACATGGCAAATCAAAAACATGGCAACCATCCATACGTTCTGCCTCTTCAAGCTCAGCATGCTCATTCGTATTTTAGAAACTACCAAATGGAAAACAGGGCTGGAAATTTTTGGCTTTGGCCTCCACTCCTTAATAATGTCAGTTTCTTTTACATGCCTGCCCTGCACCCACAAGAAATCTTGGCCAAGGAGAATATTATTTACAGAAATATTTAATCCCCAATCCTATAAATATTCTCCTCTTTTAGCTTACAGGAATTCAGAAGAGTTAAAATAACTTATTGCCCTTTGTGTACTTGTATTTTCTTGTCTTCTTCTTCTTCTTCTTCTTCTTCTTCTTCTTCTTCTTCTTCTTCTTCTTCTTCTTCTTCTTCTTCTTCTTCT